>JAVQJS010060837.1:17500-25894 GCA_036024795.1 Galaxias rostratus | reverse complement strand
CTTAACTTAAGAAATCTCCCATAACAGTGTGTGTGTGTGTGTGTGTGTGTGTATGTGTGTGTGTGTGTGTGTGTGTGTTCAAAAGGAAATACCCACTGGAGAATCACAGGCAGACATTGTGGCTGACTATGTTGGTTCTGTGACTGACATGTGGGGTAATCTCTTGATTAAACTGAACACACACACTCACACGTCCAATCTGCAACTGGAATAGTCATCCTCTATTACTGGCAGCCATGTCAACAAATTAAGTCACTAAAGTCCAGGTACATGTGTCCTCAGCAGGTCATCACTTAGTCATGCTCAGGAGCCAATTCCCAAAGAATAGAATGCAACCACTGAAATCATTTTGAATTGTGTGTCCTTTGGGCTCGGTATTTGCATAAAAACTGTCTCAAGGACCTATTGACAATCGATTATGTGCTAGTGATATACCAGCGCAAGCATGGCCATAACCTTTCGTTGATGATTGAAAACTCTCCCTGAATTCAATGATCAGTGTGACTGGTAGAACCGCTGTTTTTGAACCAATAACACAGTAGGCAGCATAATGGCAGAGACGGAGATGTTCTTTATTTTTAGACCGCGAGCAGCGGTACTGCTGGACAAAGTGCAGAAACCGTCCACAAACTTCAGGCAAAACATTCATTGTGACAGCGAGAAACCATATTTGAAATTTTGAATTAACAGTTGTGAAAAGTTGTAAATTTGTTGCTTAAGTTGTTCAGTCACAATGTAAAAAGACTCCATCCCTGCATGGAACAAGGAGATACATTGTTCTCGGGGCCTGTTAGGAGGGGCTAAACAAACTCTTAATGTTCACCTGCTTCAAACCAACCAAACACAACCCCAAAGATCGCAGCTCACTAGAAGCTACAGCAATCAATCACAATTTCAATCAAAGCAAGATTACCAATTGATTATCTATTTGATGTTGTCTTTTTAAGCACATAATGGAATCACCAGTCCCTTTGTCACTCCACACAAACACACGCGCGTGCGCTTGGGGTGTCACCAGACGTAGAGTCACCCTGGCAAAGCCAATAAGAAAAATCCATCTGGCAGTGGGGCACGCACAATGTCTGTCACCATGCACCAATCCCAGATAAGCCTTTATATATCGTTCCTTTTGTTAATGGGATTTCGCAATGTCCCCTACGCCTTGCTGGCGAAACTCAGCGGCCTCTCCCATAATGCTATCTGATGATCCACTATTGCAACAGTTTATTTTTTCTTAAAGTAGAGGGCATGCATGTTCAGATGCACTTTAGTTGCTTCCTGTCTGTGAATGAGAGAATCAAAAAATATGATACTCAGTATAAGACACCTAAAGCTAATGTCGAGCAACTGTAGACTGTAAAAAACAGGAATCAGCCGTTATCCTTGCAATTTGTGACAGATTAGTCAAAGGTAAGTGAGAGTTCAGCAAACTTAAAAATAATGCCTTCCTGAAAAGATAATAGTGACTGGTAGAGGCCTCGTTTTCTGGTGTCAACCTCTAAGAGTGGATGGACTATCAGCTGGGTATTTTATTGTTACACGTTTCCCTAACTTTTACCACCCAAATATTTTTTATATTTTAAATTTGTTTTACTGCAGCATCAGACCATGTTAAGACATAAACATATTGAAGATCTTATGAATATGTTATATCTGTTGAGTTTCTCTTTTCAACGTTCCCTTATCATGGCAACATAGTATTAAAATATGAAGCAATTTTCTTTCCACCCAAATGAAAGGATAAGGAGCCTCTATACCCCGGGTGGGAAACGTAAGCTGCATAAGTGATGTAGAGAACGGCGATCTCCTAATGGCGTTGTTCGTTTCCTTGAAGAAATAGGCAGCGGCGGTGCTGACTCTGGAAATCGTATGCAATGTCGTCACACCTCGATGGGCACGGAAAAGAAAGGGGCGAAGGGGGAGATTGACAAAGTAGAGGTTGTTCTCACTCTGCTGGTTGAGAAACGGAGAGGGAGCCGTGTCGGGGCACTTCTCGCTTTTCTCACTTTCAAAGCTGTTATGTGAAACTCACCTCCACCGCTCCTTGTTCAAGGGCGAAGGAATTTGGAAGCAGCCTAAGTGGAAAGACCGTTGCAAGGGGCAGGGGCAAAAAGGGGTGACGCACGGTAAACACCATAAATCAATGTATTTGCTACTATTACACAATCTCTGCGCTTTTCCAGTAATGGCAAAAGGTCTCAGGGCGTGGGAAAGGGCAAAGGGAGTTGTCATATTCATCCTCCAAAGTCAAAACTGCATTTGGCTGAATGCTGCTCTTAGGCTGTTACCTGGAGAAGTGCTGCTGCAGGGAGACCATCTGCGCCTGTCCCAGCTCCGACTCCTCCGTCACTTCCCGAAGACGCTTCTCACTGTCCAATCGAAGGCGTCGCTCTTCTTCTAGCTCGTGAATCAGCTTTTCTCGCTGCAAAACAGTACAAGTTGTGCTCACTTTCTTTTTTTTTTGAGTTTTATGAATACATTAAAGAAACTGTGATGAAACAGTAAAAAAAAAAGTTTAGAAAATTGGTCAATCTTGGCGCACAATCCAGCACAAGTATAATCAACAATGACTGACCGACTTTGACGAGTATAGAAAAACATTTGTGAAATCAATTAATCAGACGCAATATTTCAGTAACTCAGATATGTTCTGCTGATGTTAAACGCTGTAAAAGCTGTGGTTACTGAAAAGGCTATTGGACCAACTGACACATTGGACCTTAAAGCTCATCCTGGCCCTTACACCTTAACAATCCAGTCATTGTGCTCTCTTCACCGGTTTTTGAGTCAGCCTGTCTCCACAGCCAAATGGGGCTGTGACAAACTAACTGTGGACACAATAGGTGCTGGCTTTAGTCCTAGATAAACCGAGTGCTTTTTGCTCTTTGCATTTCTAATTGTGATCCGATTTATTCCATCATTCACAGAAGATGCAAGTACCATAATAAAGGTCTTTCTTCACCTCAGAGTTGGCATCAAAGAGTCCCTGTGTAGTGTATTTCCTGGCTGATTCATTGGGAACTGTATATTCTCCCAGACACTGTCCCGTAATAATAATAACTATTTATTATAAAATTTTGTCAGGTAAGATGTAACGATGAAGATGATGT
Organism: Galaxias rostratus; assembly: GCA_036024795.1. Classification (NCBI taxonomy): domain Eukaryota; kingdom Metazoa; phylum Chordata; class Actinopteri; order Galaxiiformes; family Galaxiidae; genus Galaxias; species Galaxias rostratus. The sequence continues at coordinate 22,784 of JAVQJS010060837.1, read as the reverse complement.
ATGACGTTGATTGGAGGAAGATGACAACAGGTGACCACAGTCATGTAAATGCTTTTGAATGCTTCTCCAAAGCCTTTATTTAAACTACCATTGTCTGTCTAGGTTTCATCAGCCAACCTTTTCAGTGAGTGTAAAGACATTATGTACCTGAGTGGAGAGATTTAAGAACAAACTAAATAAAGTTTTTTTCTAGTAATACTCATGCCTCCAGAACATGCCCCTACTGTACACGCAGAATAACAGTGAAATCCTGGTTACTAATAGGTGAATGAAGGTGAGGTTTTCCTCAGAAGGTAATGATCATAAAATAATGTGTTATGTATACATAAGGATTCTCCAGTTTTAAAAGGCTTCATATTGAGGTATGTATTCTAATATAGGATACTAAGCTAGGCAACTCTCAACAAATTTAAACTTTGTAATGTTCATTTCAACATTTTTACACCTTCTTCGGTTGATTGCTGGCACTCACCAGAGCTGCACAACCTGCACTGCAGGGACATCTAGTGGTCAAATTAATCTCAAACCATTTTTGGTCAAGTTAAAAGCTTAACACACATTTGGTGTGCAAAGCTACAACAAAAATGTAATCGTAATCGTCAGAGGCAACTGCGGGAAACTACACAAAACATGGCTTGAATAATAAGAAGAAAGGCCAACACAAAGCTGGTTTTGAACGGTTAACATCTCGAGAGGATTCCCCATAAAATGTCAATGAACCAAACCGAACCCGTAAACCACCATGTTTGCCTCCTGTGTGACTTCGCAGAACATCCTCCTTTCCTCTCTACACCTATGTGCGCGTCGGTAAGAAAAAAGTCATATTAAACCCTAGCCACCACTAAAACCAGCCCCTGGTTTTCAGCACACTCATAAATCCAGGGCTACTATGTGGAGCGTCTTTTCCACACCGGGGAGTCCCCTCCACCCACCAGGAGTAATGGCTGCAGTAAATCAAGTGTTACACAAAGAAACATAAACTACCAAGGCCTGTGTCCAAGAGCTGGACCAGAACCACTCTAAGAGCAAAACGTTATCAGAAAATAGTCCAAGTCTAAATAAACGAGTTTTCTGTACTGGAGGTCTTACGTTCAGTGTTAACCAAAGGAGCAAAGGTTGTTTAATTATGGTCTGGTCCATATCCCAAAAAAAGTTACATGGTATATTTTCAACCTTTGCCATCTTCTGTGCAACCAGAAAAAAAATGCATTTTAATACGTAAAGTGAACAAAAATAAGTGTAAATGATAATGTGTACTGGTTTGGCTTGACCTCATACATAAAAGAAACAGTAGTCTTACATTGCTGACGATTGTTAAGCCACGTCTCCTCAGGGCACACCCCATAATATGTACTATAACCAAACTGCTCCACGGCCGTTGAACCACCGCCTTGCCAACACTTTCAATAACAACTTGGATTTACAGGCAGCATCTCAGTAAAATGCCGTCAACTGCCTTTGTTCACTTTATAATTTTTTTATAAACTTTATAAAGTTTTACCAGGCTTTTCAGAGCCCGGGGCAGTTAAATTCCACATTACCATGTGTTTATGTTGCCAGCAATACATTGCACCATTTTGCAGTTGAGGAATTAACTTCTGTGTAGAGACTTTAGGCCCATGCGACTACAGGCTTTGTTTGGTGATGAGAAAGTGTGCTGATTGAAAGCACATTCACCGTGGTTTCACATTCAGTAGCACTCCATGAAAAAAAAGAAAAAGAGACAAGATCTCTCAATGAAAATGGGGTTGGCAGCTTTCTGTGAGACCTTTGATCTCGTCTTAATTTAGAGATTGAGAGCAGATTATCCCCTCCACTGATTTCTCTATCACGTCAGTTTCAAAACCATGCACTTCTCCCCTTGTCCTGTAGGTGACGCCCCTTCCCAACAGGAAACTCTCAGATTTTCCGTGTATAACAATTTATGATGTATAGTATACAGTAAAGCATCCATACAAATATTGTTCGGTTCAGCAACATTTACAATCTAAATTCTTGAATGAAATATGACATGGCATTAGCTTTAGAACAGTATTTCCTGTGTGATGTAAAATCCCAGTATGTGGTCTATGTTTCAGGCTTATATTTGACCTCAGCTAGTCCTTCTCCCCTCTTCTCATGGAGGTAGGATTACTGATAATCTGTGTCCCACTGAAAGAGGACTGTGCAATGCACATACTGCACATTCACAGAAATCTTTCTATGAGCCTGAAATATTTTTCAAATTGTATTCATAAAGCTTTAGAAAAAGAAAATAAATCAAATTGCAGTGAAATACATATATCTCAAGGCTCTGCAGTTCATAAGTAATGTTGTGCAAACAGCAACAGTCTATTTGTAATTGAACAGCATTAGAAGACGTAATGTCATTCAGCACAGATCTCTCCACTGAATTACTGTGGCAGTCTAAACCCCCTGGTACCAAGGCTTGATCCGCAGAGGCTTCTAAATTAATTAAGCACTGCTGCCTCTGTCTCCATTGTGCTCCCAAAGCAGCGCTGCATTCCCAAAAAGGGAAGGCCAATGCAAGGCTACCAGAGAAAGTGCATGTGCAAATCTCCTACATACGTACATACCTTTGTGACGGTAGAAGTCTACATCTCTGTCTAGGTTTGAAGGACATTTGGTAGGAGATGCTTAATTTCTACATACAGGAGGCTGAGTCCGAGTGCCTGGACCATGCTAATCAAGAGGCCTGTAGCGGACTGTGGGCCTACTGCTAGGCAAACACCAGGGACACACTTTTCTACACAGAACACAGGCCTCTGCTGTAATAAATAAAACATGCTGCGGGGCCAGCACCTCCTCATGTCTGTGTGTGTGTGTGTGTGTGTGTGTGTGTGTGTGTGTGTGTGTGTGTGTTGGGGGGGATGCATAAGTGAATGAAGATGATCTCAGTTTCGCCTACAGCCACATAATGGTCTCTGGGCAGTAAGAATGCAGAATGTGTGCTACATTTTAGATTTTATTTTGGGAAGTATGGGGGGGGGGGGGGGGGTGCTTTAATGAAATTACATTTAATGTTTTACATCATGCTGGTATATTGATTAGACGTACAATATGCCTTTTTAGACAGACAACTTGAAGGACCATGGATTTAGAGTACTGTTAGAATAAAACCTTAATGTTTTTAGCAGTTTCCGACATCCATCCATCTATCCATCCATCAGCGGTACCGCTTATCCCATGCAGGGTCGTGGGGGAAGGGCGTGCTGGAGCCTATCCTAGCTGACTTCGGGCGAGGAGCGGGGTACACCCTGGACAGATCGCCAGTCCATCACAGGGCTAACACATAGACATACAACAACTCACAAACACACATTCACGTCTATGGACAATTTAGAGTCACCAATGACCCTACATGTTTTTGGATTGTGGGGGGAAACTGGAGTACCTGGAGAAAAAGCACCCTGACACGGGACGAACATACAAACTCCACACAGAAAGGACCTCAGGTGGGGATCGAACCCGGGACTTCCTTACTGTGAGGCAGCAGTGCTAGCCACTGCACCACCGTGCTGACCCAGTTTCTGACATGTCTCATTTTAACCTGAACCAGTCTCTACAATGTACTTAAGTACATTGCCCGAAAAGAAATTATTCACTAAGATTACTTATCTCTAAAATATGTTGAATTCCAAACGTGTTCTTTTCTTGGAATCACAACCTTGTGTCCCTCAGGGGCCCATCAATTGAATTAACGCTGAGGGCCAGGAGTGTATTTTAGCTGTCACACAGCCTCAGGGGCCACTGCACACACACATCCCACAATATGCAAAACCTACCGAGTGGGTCATTTATCATTGCCAAGGGGCCGCCACAATCAGACACACAAACGAGAGTGCATGCACACACACATGTGCACATATTACGCTCTCCTACTTTGGCTTGCTCTCTCACATACACAAATAAACACACCCTGTCACTATTTCTTTCATTCTGAAACACACACACACATTAAGCACCACATGTGTTCCTGGGACGCTTTCTGAGAGGGCCAGTGTGAAGATGCGATTTGGACCGGCTGTCAAACTGCCGTCACCCACTGAATGTAGGGGCACGCTGGGGACCCCCTTCCCGGGTTCCTCTCCCTGTCCATGGCTGATAAGCCCCAATCTGCAGAGACAGCACCTGAGTCTTTTCCGTCCCCAGACCTCCAGGCTGTCACACACACTTCAAACAGCTGTCAGGGGGCTTTCAGGAGGCTCCCTTGACACAAGGAACCATCACAGAGTCCAGCTCCACACTGGAAACCAATGCGCTCTGTTCTCACCGCTCATAATGGTGTTAAAGGAGGAAAGGTCTTATAGCATTGCCAAAATGAAAAAATAAATGTTTCAGCTAAGTTAATTGTTTAGTGAGAAAATACATTTCTTTGTCACTGGAAGGACACACGGATGGGAACTAACAATGTTTTAACACTGATCAGTTTGCTCCAAACTAACTTGCTATAACTTTACAAATGACAGTTGGAAGTCATTATTTGCTAGTTCTTTTCAACAGAATCCTCCCTGAAAAAAATGCATTTGCAATATTTCCTCTCTATTTTATTTTTAAGAGGAGTGATTGTCCATCGACGGCAATAGATTTGTAGAGTGTGTTTGTCTATTTCTCATTTAAGACTGCCTGTATCTTTGTACACCTCAAGCCAAAAGATGCACCACTCAGTATTGGCGCCGTGATCATACACTGACGGTATCCAATTCACATGGACTCAGGCTTGCCCCTGATCTCTGCTACATTGTCCGCATTATTTGCACTGTTACATTTTCCCATTTGAATGCTATGCAGTCAGTCACACGATCAAAGATGAAAAAAGTGAGGGCTGATGCAGCTACAGTCCGCGTGCCAGCCTTTTCCATTTTTGCTCTGCTGAAGCGTGAGCCAATCAAATGCAACGCAATCTATCCAAAAACAAGAAGAAAAACACGTGTGCATGTCCAACAGTTTGCATCCGTGTATGGGTTGAGAGAGGGGGCGCTTAATTATTTTCATATCAAGCCGCTGTAACCACGGCGTGTTCTCGAGAAGCCAAAAGAAATATAAAGCGTTGCTTCACACAAAGTGTCGCGTTTATTTTCCCACCCTGTTTAGACAGCCGTTTCCAGTGGTCGTAATTTCACCCAGTGATTTGAAAGGACCTTATAATTGACAGGCAACACTGCTCTGTGGCAGCCCCAGTTTTGCCTTTACTAGCACTAGCAGGAAACCCAGCATCCTTCCCCCACCAATGACTCGGGCTGTTCTTCAGTAGGACCTTCATAAGAGTGAGGGGTAGCACGGC
>JAVQJS010060837.1:0-12500 GCA_036024795.1 Galaxias rostratus | reverse complement strand
AACCTCTGCAGCATTTCACCACCTCCTCTGTTTGGCTAGCCAAAGCCTGTTATAGATCCCATATCCCTCCGTTTGTTATGGCTAGGAGTCAGGCTTGTAAGGGTTAAGTTTCGGGGCACTTATGCACAGACATGAAACAGAAGGGCATGGAAACACGAGCTAACTAGCGCTGGGGAAACATTGGTGCCAAAAATAAAGCACATTGACATTCTGTGTAAAACATAATTATAGTAATTGATACATATTCAGATCTAGGGTTATAGCAATGTGTTATACCTCAGGGACATGTAGGCCCTAGCAAATGGTTATATTTGTAATCAACTAATTCCCAAGAATTACTCGGATTTTAATCAAATTCGAAGATGAGAATAAAACGGTAATGTGCGTTCAATGTATTAACATATTGCTTTTTGAACTTTGGACATTCTCATTTAAATTACATTGGGTATTGACATTTTAGTCAATCACTAGCTTTGTAAACGAGAACTAGCTGTTTAAAGCTTCCTATCAAATAGCTTGAGAGAAAGAGAGTCCAACCAGTTGGAAGAATAAAAAAAGGCTTTAAAAAAAATGCAACTGTTTCATAAAACTTGCATCTTTAATAGTCCGATATGTTATATCCTGCTCTGAAAGTCATTGTAACTAATGGACACTAACCCCACTGACATCATAGGTTCTGATTCTGTTGCTCCAGATGCACAACAGAGATCCACTACAAAACTGAATTTGAATCAAACTCCTCACAGCTAGAAGGCCAAAAACCTTGCTCCAAGCTCCATGATCACACACACACACACAAAGATATACCCACACACCTCTATTGCGGTTTGCCAGTCCGTTGTGTTGTCTCTGTGTCTCTCTCACTCATGTCCACCCACACTTCCTTGATCTGTTCCTTGTGTTCTTTGGTAACGTTTCAATGTCTGCCACACAACCCAAATCAAAGCCACGCACCGCCTCTCGGCCCATGGCAGTCTGCTGTGATCACAGGCATGGGAAGGAGGCACGTTTGATTCCCACCGAACCCACCCCCGTGTCAGCCCTTTCCATTCTCTCGGCTCAAGCACTCAAATTCCCCCACCACGCTGCAAGCTGTCGGCAAACTGGGTGTTGCCGTCACGACGTGCAAAGACACGCACCGGAGCTGTCTCGTGGAGGTGTTCCCTGCCTGCCTGAGCCAACACGTCCCACCCCGGTAGACTCTGAGGCAGACGCCGTGGGAGGTGGCACGGAGCGTGGAGGAGGGGTGTTGTGGTTTGCCTCCCATTTATCTCCCACCCTAATGATGGCGGGCGGCACCAAACAGGTGTTGGCATCCCATTGTCACTTGTCTGCCTGACTGCCTGTGGATCGCTGGTCCAGGATCTGACGATCATAAATACAGATGCAGACGTTTGGGGAAAAAGGAAGGATTTTTTTCTCCCCGGTGACTGAAGGTTTTTTTTCAATAGGAGGAAATAGCAAAAAGTGAGAGACACAATAAACACATTGTTTGGTGCCTGCCTTTTCTCTCTTGTATGTTATGTAGTGGTGTTTCCTAAAATAACAATAAACATTTATGCTGGTGATGTGATCCCTCTTCAAATATGCTATTTAATGTAGACAAATCCTTGTCAAACTTGACAAATACAATCTTAACATCTGAAAGGATCTAATTAACATCTTTGGCTAGTGCAACATTCTCAAACACGCACACACAGACACAGACACATACACACACACGCACTCACACACACACACACACGCACACACACACACACACACACACACACATATTTGAAAGTAATCGTAACATTCTGGAAGTAATCTAGAGCAATAGGCCATCCCTGGGGAAGCGACCATCCATTCTGCAGACATCACCATAAATAGAGCCGTCTAGTAAAAAGCCTGCATGGACATCCTTCAGTCCCACACTGACAGCGCGCTTACAAAGACAAGCGATCTAAACACAATCCTGAACTCTGCTAAACCACAAAATGTACACAAAGAGGAGTGGGGTGAGGGGTGGAGAGCATAAATGTTTGTATGAGAAAGCCATTTTCCCATGCATTTATATATTAATGCCCCAAGCTCCCCTGCTGAGCGCAGAATCGGGGTAGGCACGCAACCTTGGCTTTCATAGAAACCAAGAAATAGAATTAACAGAAAAGACACACCTGTTCAAATTAACATCCCACATTGGCACTATGTGGCAATGTCTTTGCCTCATATAAACTGTGTCGGCAAGTTTAGTAAACTTGCACTACACAGCAGATTAGCTCTCTTGTTCTATGTTCTTGACAATGAAACAAACAAAGCCATCCAAAATGCTTACTTATGCTTGGTTATTTCCAAATGCCGTCAAGTTTCCATTTCTATTCTGCATGAGTTATGTGTTTACAGCTGCAAGTAGAGAGAAACATGGTCAGCCAGGTTTTGGTTTTGCTATTATTTTAGACTCTACCGCTTCATAATCCTCACTTGCGCAACCGGTTTACACCCGATCCCAGATATTCTTCTCTGGCCGTGGGACAATGAGTTTATCCAGGCATTTGATAAGTTATAACATCCAGCCACTCAACGGAAAGGCAAGCATGTCAGAAAAAGGGTGTAGCCTAGAGAAGATTTTACTCAGAAAAGATTGGGACGCTCCCTTGTGCTGGGCCATAGTCAAAACAGTCACATAACGGTCTCCATCATTTAAAAGCCATTGCAGTGTTTGTGTTTGTTGGAGAGGAGGACTTTGGTTCTCTGAAGACTAGACAGGCTTTGTGATTGTAGGCTTTGGGTTTACAGTTCATTTCCCCCCTTTTTACTCCATTACGTCAGGGGAGTTCAATTAATCACAAAGCAGGAATGTTAATGGAGGGGGGAGCAGTGCATTGACCCACGCTCTGTCCCGACATCTACCACAGCTGGCGGCTGACCCTAGGGCTGAGGATCAGGGGGTTGACCAGGGAGGACTGGGGAAAACGGGAGCCACATGTCAGCACCTACATCACTCCAGCCAGACTCACATCTGTGGGATCTGGATTAGTCTTACGTCACTGGTTAGCGAGGAACTGGCATTACTTTAAAGAGCCACAAAATCTATAAATGTAATTCATGTTCAATTTCCAAATGTGCTATGGGTATGCCTTCCACTTGTTTTGTTCCCGGGGAACCAAAACCACACTTGAAGCAAGAGCTGGTTCAGGAGCTGGTGAGCTCAACATAAAAACTGTGTTTGTTCAGCCCAGAACAGATCTCCCCGTGTGCCAGCATCTCTGCATCCTCCCAGACATGGGTCCAATTACATCGCTCTTCCCTGATCGATTGGTCTTGTCTCATTCGAACCCACTGAATCACCGGCCAAGTGCAAACACCAACATTCCAAATCCGACCCGACCAACTAAGGCGAGCAATCCATCGAACGGATTTCAATTACTATTTGAATTAGGCCAGCCACCAGAGACTATCAATAATTGATGAGGGGTGTAATGTGAAGCTGTTTGGATGCGGAATCACACAATGAAGGCCTCTGTCACATGACACTGTTCAGGGCGTTGTTGTAGGAAAACAGTCATTTGAGGGAATCAAATGCTATCACATCTCCAAACCCTCATCAATGTATGTAGCTTACCTAGATCTGGATCATCAAAGACTCCAGAGGAGACAGTTTGGAATGCACCGTGTGATCCTGGATTCACCCTGTCTACTCACCTCCCTCCCCTCCTGTCTGCCCATAACTGTTTTTCATTTGGAATGGCAGTGCTGACCTTAGTTGTTTCAAAGCCACAGACAAGACGCATTCCTGCTCCGACGGACAAACAACCCTGGGACTGGGACCGATGGGTCTTATAAAGGGCCCCTATGCCCTGCCGCTTGTAAAGACCCCCTGTGGATCTGGACAGAGAAACGTGCATGGAGACGGTCATGACAATGCACAAACAAGCACAACAAAACGCACGCACACACACACAAATGTGATACAAATGTAGAGGCAACCCTCACACAGTGGTCATATTTAGCCTCTCTGAGTAAGACTCTCGAGCTGTGTAACACGCAGTCGTCTGTGTTGGTCTCCACGCTGGTAGGGTGTCTTTAATCGGCGCATTCCTTCCACAGGCTAAGCAGTGTGTTTGTGTCGGTCACGTGACAGGCTGCATCAAATGATTCCCCCACTCCCCCTTCTTTAGCTGATGGCTTTTTCACACAGTGGCGCTGATAGACTTGTATGTGACCCGTATACAACTGGTTATGTCCACACTAAGATACCAACGTGTATCAGTACCATACTGGCCAAGATCGTTCCTGTTCCCCTAGCAGGACTTGCTTGTACCACTATCGTACATGGCTAAGCTGTCAACATGTAAATCCACCAGTCACCCCTCATAGCAGCTTGTCTGTTAGACGGCTGAAACGCAGAGCCATCATGACTGCTCTATATGAATGCAGACCATTTAGCATTTATTCTTTACTTGAACACCAGAACAATGTTGACCCATTCCCTCATGCAACTGCACAGTTTCATACCTCTGGAAGATTCTGCTGACTCATCAGAGCCTTCAGGAAGGCTAGGGCTATTTAAATTAACTGTCAACAATGGGCGCTATAGCCAACACTGAAAGCGACAGTGCACATAAAGGTGCGGTAAACACCGGCTCGGCGCTGACAGAGAAAAAGACAAAAAGAGCGGCAGGCGGAGGGAATGACAGCAAGACGGAGAGAAAGACAGGGAGAATGGAGGGAGAGAATTACAGCGAGAAAGACAAGGAGAAGTGATCGTGTGTAAGTCGTCCCAGCATGAACCAAGGCAGCCCAGCATATGAGGTCTGCTCCACACTCCCACAATTACCCCCTGATTTACGAAGGAGGTGGAGGGGAGCTGAAGTTTGTTGACATTCCCTTCCCCCTCCCTGGCCGACCTCGATGTGAAACCCAACCCCGTTCCCAGTCCAGTAAACGCTTTGGGCCAACGCCAGGAGCTCTTTGACAAGAGCAAAAATACGGAGCTGCAGAGAATGTTTACAGAAATAGCTCACATCGTCGGATGCTCTCTCGATAAAACTTGTGGGATGAATCAGAAAAGTAGGGGGGTTGGATAGATGACGAAGTTGAGGTCACATTGGGGTGCATCCCCAAGCTCATAAAACGGTAAAACCCCAAAAACGTTTGCATGTGAAACTATGGCACACTTAAACATCATGAAATACTGAAATACAGTTAAAGGGGTATATCTGTGAACTTTTTTTTTAAACAAATGGACAAGTGAAAGAGATTCATTATAATGCTCTACAATCCAAATACTGATGAAATGCATTCTGAGAAAATACAACCAATGGCGTCAGAGGGTGGATTTTGTATCCTAAAAATAATGTATCTTTCCAGTTTTACATTCCGTGACGAATCTGTACAATCACGTTTGCTGTGTAAACCTACATGGGAACAGACATGTTTGTCCTCTTCTGAAGACGCCATTTGTCATGTTTCAACAATGTGCCTATTGTTTTCTACATTAGAAGATTAAAGACATGCTCCTCCAATTGCTATTTTTCAAAAAGACTACAACGAGCATGGGGGTTGTCCTTCATGTGCCAAAAAAATAGCTAGCTGGTAAACTGTTTGTTCATAACAATAGTTAGACAAGCCCCATTTCTTAGAGGGGGGTGACATTACTCTATACAATTTCTGGGTGCTGTGGTTCTCTGTGACTGCCCATACTAGATTTGAACGGCAAACCTGAAAAATTTAAACGCGCTTAAAATCCTCTAACTTGCTGTTATTTACAGCAGATATGTTCTGTAATTAAAATTTGAAGCTAAATATTAAATAAAAAGGTTTGGTGAGTTTACACTTCAAGGAAAGAAGATTGCTTCTAATTCTAATTTTGCTTTGCCTGACAAAATGATCTGGCAAGCAGGCATTCCTTGACTAGTAGAAACATGACATTTTAAAACCCACATGGCTCTGGCTTCCAATACCGCTAAATGGTTCATGTTTTACATCACTTTAGTGCAATACCTTGCCTTCAGGCAAAACAGTCAAAACATCCCTTCAAAGCAGAGACATAAAAACACTTTATTGGTTATAAATGGTGTCAGGCCATTATCTGGTAGCGCTTCTTTCGAGTGACATTCAATTTAATATTTAGAGATCCAAAAGAAAGTGGAGCAAGATATTTAATTTAAATTTCTGTCATTGCCCTGCAACATTTTCAGTTTTTTACATCTCAAGTTGTTTGTTTTGGCTCTGTGTTCACACTCTACTGGGGACACTTGATAGATGGGACACAATTTTTTTTTCAATAATAATGTCTGATTTGTCTGCTTTAAGAACACTTCAGAGATGGCAAACCGGTTAGAGACATAACTTTGGTGTTAACGTTTTGCAGTGAATCTTTTTTGCACTCTCATTCAATGCAGGATGCTCCTGCCATTGCTCCCGTCAAATTGCCACGTCTTGTAGTAGGGTTCCCACATGCAGCTCCTCTGGAAGATAAATGCAGAGCCTGCCAGGGGGAAGAATGCATTCAAAGCACTCTTAATTTGAGGAGAATGGCCTGCAGCAGTAAACAGCAGCGGCAAAATTTCAACAGAGCTGAGCTGGGGGTAAGTGCCCGCATCATACTTTCACATCATTAAACTTTGGGGCCTGTTTGGTTTGCCCCATGGTTCTGCCCCAGGGGGAGTGGGACCTTGTGGTAGACGACGGTAGCATCAGTCTAAAGATGAGCTGGAGGGAGTCCCTGGTTTTTAAATGAAACATGCCTGGTTGTGAATGAAGAGGGAAATGAGACCACGCTGTGACACACAGAACTGGCTATTGAGGAAGGGGACATTCCATAGTGATTCAGTCTGACCTGAACCCAGTTGGTCTGCTAGCACAGAGATTAGAGGAATACAGAAAAGGACAGGGGGAGAGAGGGAGAGAAGAAGAAAGTGGCGATGTAAGTTGTAAATATATGCAACAATCTGGTGGGTGTGGTAAATAGATGCACACTCCATACATTCCATGGTTTATCTATTGAATTTCAATTGACACAGTTTACAGTGTCAATTACATCAGAAATACCAACTGGCATGTGACCTGCACTTTAAAGTGAACCTCGAAATCTAGGTCACATCATGCATGTTAAGGCAATATGGGATATTTTGGAACTACTACATTATCCTCAAACTCTGGAGTAAAATGGGAAACATGCAAAAGGCTTGTCTATTGGGGTTTTACTGAAGAGTCGGAGAATTACTGTTTTTCATCCATCAACTAAAATCTCTCCATTAGCATGGCCTAATCTTCTTAGATTATTCTCCCCAGGTAGGTTACTGAGGGTTTGCTGGCTCAAACTGTCTGGTATAGAAACACATCTGTCTGCCCTTGGGTCAGAAATTCTCACAGCCATTCTGCAGCGTGGTACCAAACAGAACAGTCTGCTTCCCTGTTCGCAAAGGCTAAGTGTAAGCTAGGCCAGAAGATTTGTTATAGGGATCGCTTAACCAATGCTTAAATTAGCCAAATTAAGACAAACTGGTCTGATCCCCTGGTACAGTTTAGCACTGTGGTGAAACACTGGTTAAAAGACATGCAGAATGGAGATTGGAACCAATTCTCCTTCCAATACATTCAGAGGAAATAAAGTTACCGTGCAATTCCAAAACAACTCCTTGTATATGCTCCATATGTCTGATCTATTTGCATTGTTACTGAGGGGCAAATTTGCCTTTCCTTTTTTAATCGAATCATGAGTCATCAGGCTGTTGATAGAACACCAGGATTACGAAGCGCACAACAGGAGTGTGTCACATTTTGCAGTGTCGCATGTTCTACTACGATTAACCACAAACACACATACTCATAAACCTAGGCACAATTCAAAACTAAATAAACGTGCAGGCCCTACAGCATCCCAGTTCAACCAGGCCTACTCCTAACGGGCCACTCCCAGAGTTTGGCATGCAGAGCCAGATGCCTCCCATGCGGTCGCATGTTTATAGAACGCTGTAGCTCTCTGCAACTCATGGAACCAGGAATAGGAGCTGTCAGCACTTTGTCACCGAGGTAACACTGAGGACTGGGTGGGTGGTTGTCCAAGCTCCCCCGGGTGTAGCTGGCTCTTCAGGAGAAATGTCCCCAGACTTTTTCAATCTGAGCACAACAGTTGTGGTCTGGAACAGCACTGGTACTGCAGTGTTAACAGGAATACTCTAGGATAACCCTGGTCAGTACTGCCATGTTAACAGGAATACAATAGGATAACCCTGGTTATTACTGCCGTGTTAACAGGAATACACTAGGATAACACTGGTCAGTCCTGCATGGTTAACAGGAATATTCTAGCATAGCCCTGGTCAGTACTGCAGTGTTAACAGGAGTTTGCTACACTTATTGATAATGCATGGTGAATAGAATACTCTGTGCTACACTGGTTGGTTATGCACTGTGAATAGGAATCCTGTGGGCATTGTGGGCAAGTAGGCATTGTTCGCTGGGGTAGACCATGCTATGCATAATGGGTTGTACCATCCATACTACTCTTAGCATGAGGACAGAATCTGTCCCTGAATCTATAGTCCACAACTGGGACTGGATCCATATTTCACTCACCCTATGCCATTTAAATGGAAGATTAGTGGAACAGGGAAAGAAAGAGTGAGAGAAAAAATACTAATCTTAATCTGTCCGAGTGGGAGAGGGGAGGGAAAAATGCATTCCAACGTTCACAAATCTCCAGGGCTTGTTTTAGTCCTCAAATGATTGGAAACCGGTTTTCTTCTGCTCTCAATCCAAATCCTAAAGCCGCTCACTGGTCCCGCTCCCCCGTGCTGTTGCCGCTAGTAACAGGGCATGTAATTGTATTCCTTTCCCCCTAAATCAAGCTAAATCATGCACACATGGATCCTGTTCGGAGCATGTAGAGGCTTTGTAACACAGCGCAAGTGTGAACGATGGCAAAGTGGACCGACTCTGCACAGACACACCAGAAGTCAGTACGGTTGGTATAGAACAAGTCCGTTTTAGTCTCACACACAGCATCCCAACCCGAAAAGCCACTATTTAAGACACCATAGCCTCAATTAGAAGGGACACAGCTGCCCAATGAACATTGTAGTTCGTTAGACTATGTGAGAAAAAGTGTTTGGCTATCTGCTTGTGAATCTGAATAACTGAGCTGCAAGGTGTGTTCTGTGTATATTTGTTTAGTATGGGACCACCTATTAGGTCAAGAGACAGTAAATAAATAGCACGGGCAAATGCAACTGTTGAAACCACAAGCCTGAGACAACTGCAAACACACACATACTCCTCAATCATAAACCCATTTAGAGGCACAACTACATGCATCATGCTATTCACAAAAGAAGCAACAAATCTACCTTTACAACACTGCTCAACAAACAGATGGTGTATAAAATCCACGGAGCACATGATCTAAACAGGGACGGGGTGCAAAGTCCTTACCCAGGTTTAGGAGCAGCATCCTGGGGCTCGGTCCTCAGAAGAGACACATGGTAAGCCCGCCGGGGAAGCCTCTACCCCCTGCCACCACCGTAACCGGCAGCTGCTACACACACAGATCCGCCAGCTGATAAAGTTAACATTCACAATGCTGCTCTCTGCTCAGTGCCTGCCTAACTGCTAGCCGCTTGCCTGCCTGCCTACTTGCCTTCTTTCCTGCCTGCCTGCTCTTCTGCCTACTAGCCTGCTTGCCTGCCTGTCTGCTTGTCTTCCTGCTAGCCCGCTAGCCTGCCTGTCTACTCGTCTGCCTGCTTGCTTGCCTGTCTGTTGGTCTGCCTGCTAGTCTGCGTTCCTGCTTGCCTGTCTACTTGACTTACTGACTGAGTGGTTCCTCACGCTCAACCTGCTTTACTTCCTTCTATCTCTCTCTTGCTCTCTTTCATTAGCTTTTAAATCCCTGCCCTTTAAAGTGGTGTGTTTCTCTCTCCCCTTTTTCCTTGCTCTTTATCAGACTATGTGCTCTGTGCCTCTTCATGTGATCTCCAACCCCCCTCCTCCTGATCCTTCTCTGGCAACGTACGTGCTCCCTTTTGCCGTTCTGTGTGTTTTAGTCTCGTTCCCTCCCCGTCCGCCTGTCCCTGTTTCTCTCTCCCTCTCAGCCCTCCTCTCAGTCTCTCACTCAGACTGACACTGCCTCTTTACAAAGCGTGCGGCAGCTTTCCCCTCCCCTCCCTCTTTGGTGCTCCCTCCCTCTTTCACCAGCAAGTGTACACACACACACGCAAACACACACCACCGTTTGTCTGTCTCTCTGTGCGGCTCCTATGCTTTGCCTTTCTCTTCCCTGCTCCCTCTGTCCCCTCTTCTTTCTCCCTTTCTACTCTGCCTCAATGCACTTCCCGAGCTACCAAAGCTTCAGGACGTGAAACATGTGTTCCAGGGAGACAGAGCTCTGGTTGCCTCTGAGAGTGTCTCCTTTTCCCCAGGGGAACCAGAGGGGGAGTGGGTGAGGGGGCGGATGAAGATGAAGCAGAGGGGAAGCGGAGGATGAGGTGGTGGGTTGACAATGTTGTGGGGAGAGGTGGGGGACAGGAGAATGAGTGAGGAGGCGACAAACAGTTTGTGATGTCCCAGTCTGTAACTGGGCTCTTGTCATCATACAGGGACATAGAAAAATAAGGGAGACGTAGTGGGAAAAAGAGAAGAAGGAATAACAGGGGAGAGAAAGAATGATAGAGAGAGAGGAGAGGTTGTAAGGGGGACAATAGGGACAAGCGGTGACAAGTTACTGAGACTACAGCCCATCTGCCACAGTCACAATCCATCTCAGCTGAACGGCCGGCACAAACCTCCATACACTGGAACCTCTTCCATCACCCACCACCACCACAAGGACACTGTGCTTTCTGCCTGCCTGCCAAGGGAGAGGAGGCAGTGGCTGGGCTAGGATGAGGAGGGAAGGTGCTGGCCCGGGGAAGAGGTGGGCGGAAGGGGGAAGGGATACCCTCTATTGTCTAACCCCCGAAAATGGCCACTATGAAAGGGGGGGCGGACGCCAGCGGGGTAGAAAGAGAGTTTAAAGGAGGCAATGATAGTTAAAAAGGGGAAGACGGACAGGCTTTGGCCAAGTCAGTCCAGCCCTCTAAGCTCACTTTCATTAATGTCCTAAACGAATCGTTATCGTCATCACATGGGCTGCTGGCTGTTAGGGAGGAGAGGGCAAGTGGAGGGTACTTCTCGGGCACGGTCGGTGATACAAGCAAACTCTCTCTGATTTGTGACAACTAGCCTGGCCTCTACAGAACACCAACCACTCACTCACATGTAGACATACATTTACAAGACAAACAGGATGAGCTGAGAAATTTGGTTCAACTCTCTAGAGAGAAAACGTTTCATGCTGAGTTTTACACACCTATTTCATAAGTTCAAAGTTCAAAGTGTTTTATTTGTCAAGTGCACAGTATAACACAAGGTCATTCTGAGCAAAGAAATCCTTATGACATGGCATCCAGCAACTACGTAGAACAGAGACAAAATGTCAACAGAAAAAATATACTTTTTATGCATATATATACATACATACAGAAGAAAAAAGTAGAAATAGCTCAAATATACATAATATGTACCGATGGGAGTTATGGCCAGTGAGAATTGGAGTATTAAATATTTAAATCTATAAAGTGCAGAAGTGCTGATGAATATGTGCATAGGATTGTGATGATGACGCATAAGAAACACACAACTTGTCATAATACAAATGACAAAGATTCATGGTTGCCTGCTTAAGAAGGGATATGCCCAAAATGTCATGCATGCTAGGTAATTGCATAAGGGCGGCTGACACTGGATGAAAATCTGAATATGAGGCGGGTATAATGGGATTCTGAGAGCAGGTGGTCAGCAATTAGCTCCCATTGTCCCGTTTGGAAAAATAAGACAAATGAGAGGAGAAGTTCACAGTAACTGATACATATGAGATGTAATTAAGAAATATTGAGGAAAAGGATCTAAAGTAATTCAATCAAGTAGGCAAAGCCGACAAGAGTGATGATCCCATTTTCGGTCGATGTCAAACGCACAAATACACGAGCGAGAAACGAGTTACCGCCAAGTTATGACCTTTCAATCTTAGTCTTAGTAGAGTAATAAAGTCATTACTCAACATACATTTAGAAATATTAGTACAATTTTGTCTCCTCCAACAAAGTTGTTGTTTTTATTGAACTTCTTACCCTCTGACTGTGGTTTTCTTGTTACAGTGAGAAAGAGAAAGGTCATGTAATAATGTTAGTTGGAATCCTCATTTTGTCCAGTCCCTGAACAGGCTCTGTTTGTGTTTGGCTAGGTTTGGGTCTCTCACCCCAGAAACCGGGTTAATAAGTACAGCACCAGGGGATCAGATGTGTATATGAGTGTGTTTGTGTGTGTGTGTGTGTGTGTGTGTCTGTATTTGTGTTTTAGAGAGTGTTTGTATGTTTTGGGTACTACCACACCTTGGTTAGTGATCTGCAGAAGTCATACAGTGCTCCTTATTAGTCTTTTACTTGGGACACCGTGAAGGTTCCAAACTGGCTAGATATGTG
>JAVQJS010060819.1:0-11702 GCA_036024795.1 Galaxias rostratus | reverse complement strand
CACACACACACACACACACACACACACACGCACACTCACACACACACACACACACACACACAGCTATATATTGATACAGGACTCTGGATCCATCTGAAAAAGATTAGTCTCTCTCTCTTCTCCCTCTCTCCAATTCCCCATCTTTAGGCCAGACGGGTACAATTACAATTTCTATTATAAATTCCCACAAAATCTGTTCGATTATATCTAGTCCAATTAAATCACAGTTGAGGCTAACTTACCCGTTGAGAGACATTTATTTTCATTCCACAAACCAAATTATTTTCAAAGCGCTGAGGTAATTGGAAATAGAGCAGTCCCAAATATCAAGGGAAGTACTGGAAAGTTGACCCTATGCCTCTCGGCTTGTAGTATTGTCATTATCCCTAGACTGAGGTCTTATGAACAGACCTCTGAAGAAAGGCTTGTCGGCACAGTGTGACATCAACACACTGCTACAGCTTAGGCTCTTCACAGGACCAAATCGAGTGGACAATTGAGTGCGCTAGTTTTTAATTGAGATGGGGTAAAATAAAAAAAGTATTTTTTAAAATGACCACGATTTAAAAAAGTTTTTTATGCCGTTTAAAAGTGAAAAGCTAGCGGCAATCTAATGAGCGTTGGATTGCACCATTTACAAAAATCCTCTCTCTTTTTACCCAAAAAAGGAAGCATGAGACTGCAAACGGACAGCTTGACCTGAACAGCTCTCAAAACAAACGTTAATCTCACCAGAGGATATTTTTTACTTACATTTTGCTTTAATCAGGAGCCCATAAGAACCCAAACAAAGGGAACTGACTGTTGATGTATAAAATAGAGAGAGAAAAAGAACAAGAGAAAGAGACTAAGAGAAAGAGAGGGAGGATGGGAGACGAGAGACTGTGAATTGGGACGTTTCGTATAATTCTCTATGACTTTTTTCAAACGATTTGGCCCCAAGTAATCAACTCAGAGCGAGATTTTAAACATGGATACTCTCACGGGCCCAAGCCTCTCCCTCCGTACGCAACCGACTGTTGACGTAGACGTGTAACACACGACTCCGCACGTTGTTATGGCTACTTCGAAACCCTGGGATTATTGTTGTTGGAGAACGAAGCTGTAAGCACTAGAACGATAATCAAATGTATAAGTGCAGAATCTGCTGGCTCGAGTGCAAATACAACAAGGCCTACCGACTGCGTTTGTCGAGCCACTCGGAAATAAAGAGGTCTGAAACAGGGCCTCACAGACACCCCTGTAAGAACATATTGTCTCGTGGAATAAAATGAAGAATCGGCCATGCTCTGCCTGTGCCGCCGCCTCCTTAAAGAAACCAGTGCTGATACAGTGCAGGGAAGGGGAAATCGGTTTGCAACGTCTTTTAAGATGCAGGACCGACGGACCCAATCAGGTTCTCCTATGGCTAGCCGCCAAGTCTATATCTCATATCTCATCTCTGATGATTGAAAGCCCTTTCAATTCACATATCAAAACCACATGCAATGGCCAGATAACATCTATGTTAAACTCTGTGAACTATGAAATGGAAATAAATAGAAATGCAAAAAAAAATAAATTAAAACATCATTTTTCTTATGGTGATAGAAACTTTTTGAGTCAAAGGTGCACTTCATAGTTATGTTGAATTGTGCTATGCTCACACTTGGTTTGGATTATTCTCCATGTAAATGAATGTGCTCTAATCATTATAGCCACGGATGAGTCTTTTTTTATCTGATATAGCAGCCATCTCAGAGGACCTCTGAGACCGGCTGTATGTTATGCTAGCTAACACTAGTTTCACAGATCACTCACTGCTTTACTGTCAGTGATAAAGTGACTCATCCAACACTGCACAGACTGCCTGCCCAAAGCATTCCTCACCCATCAAAACATGTCTTATATTCACAAACCCAGTCATGTACCCTGTGATATCCATGTGGTCTCTCGGTCCTTTTAAAAATGAGAAACACACAATCTTTTGGGTCTCTAAACAGCGTTTCCTATTTCGAAGCAGACGTTCGTGTTTGGAGAGCGACTGTGATTTCCCTTCATAATCTAATGGAGGGAGTGGGTACCATGGCCTGCATCATTATCTTGTGAAGGCTTTCTATCTAACAACAACACAGTGATTCATCTCATGAGAGTCCCTGACGGGTTCAGTTCCCGTAAGGGCTCTCCTCACGGGAATCCAAAACAATAATAAAAAAAAAAAATGGTAAAGGTTGTGTTGACATGACTTCAACCGAACGTCCGACCTATCGCCGCATTTAACATGTGGACGACCAAACCTCTGATCTCAGCAATGTCATCTAAATACTTCCATGAACACGTCACAAAGCACTGAGCAGAGGAACAGCCTCCCCTGTGCAAAACAAAGCACTTCTAAGGCCTGTGAGAACTTCAGTATCTAGTGCAATTTACTACAACATTTGAAACGACGCTAAAAATGCATACACCTCTGGTATGTCGACCACGGACCCTCTACAACAGTGGTTCTTAACCTTTTTGGAGGTATTAAACCCTGC
Source organism: Galaxias rostratus (assembly GCA_036024795.1). Taxonomy (NCBI): domain Eukaryota; kingdom Metazoa; phylum Chordata; class Actinopteri; order Galaxiiformes; family Galaxiidae; genus Galaxias; species Galaxias rostratus. The sequence continues at coordinate 9,189 of JAVQJS010060819.1, read as the reverse complement.
AAGTTTCATAAGCGCATTCACCGAACCCTTTGCACACTTCACCGAACCCTTTGTACAGAAAAGACTCACACACAGTGTGTGTATTTTGACCTCCATCGAACCCCTGAGACTGACTCACCGAACCCCTTGGGTTCGATCGAACCCAGGTTAAGAACCACTGCTCTACAAGCATGTTATTGTGCCCATGTGAGAACACAGTGAATAGCCACTCTATTCCTTCATGCCTAAGGAAATGCTACACGCTTAAGTACAGCCGTTCTGTGTGAAAAACACGATGTTCAGCACACAAAAAGAGAGCCCCTGCATTAGTGTCGCAGACACGCAACACGTCTGCACCGTACAACGGCCGAGTGAGCGTGCTCCGTCTGTATTGATATAACCGCATGAGCCTCGGGATGTAAGAGATGTTTCTTAAATAGCATGGGCATTGTTGGCCAGACCCCGCCCCCCCCCCCCCCCCCCCAGCCCCGCCTCCCCCCACCCCCCGCCCCCACTCCCATCCCTCCGAGGATCAGTTTGATTCCAGCAGATTCATTTAGCTTCCCTAGTTACGCAACGAGCATCTCCGCTTTCAAGCAGCCTCACCATTCACAGGCTTTCACCTTTGACCCCTTGCAAGGGTGGCTGGCTCCTAATCGTCATTCTGCGGACCCGGGGTTGGCCAGGAAAGGAAACTACAACGTGCGTTCATCTTCAAAGACGTTGGAACACGAGCTAACGCTGTCTGACAGCTAGAGTAACATCATTTAAATTACATCACATAAACAGTGACACTGAACTATGTTTGCAGCACAGATTAACAATTTGCTCTGAGATAAAATACACATACAGTCCAATGCGTGCATCCCATGTAGTATATAATTATCTAACCGACAAATTAAAGTAATTTTTGAGCAACTTTAAAATCAATGATGACTCTATTCTAAAATAGTGTAATCATCTAAAGTTCTGAAGTACATCCATAACAAACGTTCAAGTTTGCAAACTTTCTAGACGTCACAAAAATCTTTCTATAATAGAAAATGCAAAGTGGCAGGAGTTCATTTTTAGCAAGAACCCCATGATTCTAGGGACTGCCTGACGACGGACTACCGAAGAATCGCTACGGTTACACTAATGCGTTCCGACACGTGATCAGGGACACTTTTCAAATCAATCCATCAAATATGAACGGCAAGGCGGTGGGGCTTTTCCCCCAGGGAGGATAGGAGACGGCAGCATGGTAACCCAGGGGGGGCTGAACCACGGACTGAGAGGTGACGGGGCTTAAGGTTAAACTCAGCCATCCCGTATAAGAGCTAAAGCCTGGGGTCAGTAACATGGAAGGAGGACGGTAATGAGGAAGTCTCTTATCCGTGTCTGAAGCAGCATTTATTTTTGATTTGATCTTGACTGCGGTGAAGGTTACTCTCTGCATCCCCAAAAATATTTAGTGAAGCTGCATAGCTTTGTTTCATTTGACTTTGTTTTCCTCCTAGACTTTTCTTTGCTTTTCTTTTTCCATTACCACCGTACCTCTCCACCAATGAAAGTAATCTAAATGGATATCACATGTCTGAACGTTTCCACAGTAGAGGATCAAGTGTTCACTGCACTGCACTCCACTTGGTCCCGTGGAAACCCATAGCCCCTGGCATAGCAAGTTCCACCAGGAGAGATTGAGAGATAAATAACTTTACCCACAACAGGTGAAATTTGTCCGAATGAAACGTAAGCATCATTAAGCATAAAAGTTCACCGGGGTAAGCTTTGATGTCGCCGCCCATATTTCATGGGCTAAGTGTTTCTTGAACTGCAGCCAACTGCTGGGGCAATGCTTGGGCTTAGAGATATACCATGCTCTTGACTGGTGACGTTTTTAGGCTGTAGTAGAAAGCTGATACTGAAGTGACCATTCAGGTGATTGAGGACCAAGGTCCCTCAGCTGTGAGAGAGTGATTAAACTGGAGAACATGAACAAAATACTAAGATGGCAGTTCGCAACGCCTACCTGTAAATTACTTTGATTCATAAAATAAATAAAGTATTGTAAAGTAAAGTCTTGGATACTTACTATATACAATAACGAATGTGTAGGCTTGGTTTTGACCTATGACCTGGGTTTATATTTGACTAACGTGACACTAGGAAAGTTCCTTGCTTTCAGAGCTTGATGGAGGATGCACAAAAGGATCAAAGCAAATCCTGACCACTGCATTCATTTCTGCGTCCGGACAAAATGGCCTCCGTTGCTTCACTTTCTGACATCATCTCTCAGTCAGTCAGGAAACAAAACTCCTTGCCACACGTCACCTCAACTAGCCGCCTCTGGGGCCACTGGACTCCTGATAGTAGCAGCGCTCTAGCCCTGGATACCGAACAGCCCACCGAGAGATAGCGCACGGCTAGCGCCGCCAGAAATGAGGTTAAACAGCGCTATCTACAAAATACGGGGGGCTTCTTCTATTTTTATTGACGTGATGACAGCTCTCCTTCCTTAGACAGAGAGAGCATAATACATGGTAGCAACTCCACGTTGATGGTAGTGCTGGGGAGGTTTATAAGTGGATTTCGTGTTGCATGCGTGCTTTGATTTTCTCATCATCTAAGACCGTATTGAAAATTCCATTTATTGGGTGTCCTTAAAAACAGGTAAGTGCAAAAGCGAATGCTAAAAATAGGTTAGAGATTAAATGCCTACCCCTGCATTCATTGACTGCTTGGGAAAACGTGTTCGTAATTACCATCAATTATTTGATCAAATAACCCATTAAACAAGCCGGTTAACCTTTCAGAATGAATGCTTTGTTTCTCAGACATTCTGAAATTCCACTGCAGTGGCAATTCTGTGCCGCTTAGCAAATCTCCAATCTTTTCCACTGGTCTATTAGGGTATGGCATATCATGTGGAAAAACTCAGGTACGTCATGAATACAACACACAAATACAACACTACATTCATAACAAAAGGTTAAGGTGAAGAAGGATACATTTTGTAGAATCACTTTTTTTTCCTTTTTCTTTACAAAACAGTGCAAAAGACAGGAATTAAAACAGACACCAAGCTCCTGACAACTCAATCCGACTCACCCAGCAATTGGATCCCTCGGGTGAGACCGTAGACGTCGATGAGGGCCCAGAGCGGTTCCGAGGCGTGGACCCCGCTGAAGAACAGCATGGGGCTCGACCCGTTGACGCGGTAGAAGACACGGCCCTTCTTGTCCACCCAGAAGGAGATGACGTTGCCCTCGTTGGACAGCTCCTCCGGCAGAGCCTTGGCCCAGAAGCCGCTCTGAGAGACCAGGTCGGGGCAGGCGTACTTGGGCAGGTTGTCGGGATTGATCCGAGACGGGTCTTTGGAGGTGAAGCCCAAACGCAGAGCCCCACTCCAGCAGCACTGCCTCTTGGTGATCTGCAGAATAAAGGATCTAATGAAGGATATCTAAAGATGTAAACAAGTGCATCGCGTATATTTGGGATACTCAAAATGTAATTTCATTCAGGAGGTTCTTCAAGTTTTGTTTATTCACCTGATATTGTAGGTTCAAAACAACATGCCCAGAGTAAACAACAACTTGCTAAACATAGCTACCTGTTTATCGTCCGCAGACAAATGCACGTGTCTTATCTCATCTGAAACCTCGATTTGCATTGCAGTTTGCCTTGCTAGATACTAACACTGTTCACATGGCAATGCTTGTCCTGTTCTTCCATTTTCGAGACATAGATGGCCTGATAGGTGGAGTGGAAACTGGCTAAGCTGCTTTGGCCCACACAGAAGCAAGCAGAATACCAGAGAAAATTAGAGAGAAAAAGAGAAAGAAAAAAAACCTGTGTGTGTGTGTGTGTGTGTGTGTGTGTGTGCGTGTGTGCATGCGTGTGTGTGTGTGTGTGTGTGTGTGTCTCTGCCAGGCTACAGAACCAAACACCTCTGTCTGAAGTCCTTACCTTCAGGCGCACCTGCTCGAACAGGGAAACTGGCCGGTTGCTGAAGGTGATGGCGTTACAAAAGCTGGCCTGCCTCTTGACAGTTCTCTGGGCCATGTCCATGGCAATCTGGGAGCCCTTGGCACTGGGGTGGAAGAGCAAGGGTAAGGAGGCCAGCCTGTTGCACTGCTGCAGGGGAAGGCAATGCTTCGGCTTGTGATGGCAGCGATGAGATGTGGCAGGGAAAGGCCCCCCCAGAGAATCTGCAAAGCATAAAAGAACATTGAGGGACTGAGAATGAGATTGGAGCAGTTCAAAAGCAGACAGGTGAGTATTCTAGTTGGGAGTAGGTTTAGAAAAGGATTAGAAAAATTTAAATGGACGACAGACCACAGATTTCATAGTTAAAAGCAGTTTTACAAGCAAAGATGTCCGCAGTGAGTTGTCTTTAATGGGTAATATTGGTGACAAGTGCTGTTGCTGAAAGGTTTGAAAAGTTGCACTTTTTTTATTTTCTTTGTGACGGTCTGCGGAGTCTGCATTAAACAGGGCGTTTAACATTACGTCTAAAAGAGGTCTACTACAGTTGTGATTGTTTTGGGGGGATGAAAACACGGTGATATCGAGGTTTCTCCTTTGACACCTAAAGGGGAGAAGCGTGCAGCTGTTAGAAACTGAGGTAATTTCTGTAATTGTTAATCTCCTGTAACACCCTTCACTCCATGTTATTCCTTATCCTGCCAACTTGGAGCTCGTTCAGTTTGGAGCCTTGAGTTTAACTGGCCTGACGGAGGAGAACGGCCATGTGTTCCTGAAATAATGAATTATGGAAAATGGTGCTTCCCAAGACAGTATATTGACAGCAAAGCGGATTATGCAGAGTTGCACTTGCAGCCTATTGTGTACCACTGTTCATCTGATTTTGTGGCACAGGTTTTCTGGTAGTGATGACGTGAAATATTTATACAGGAGGGACGTTCTACTAAGACTAAGTAATTTGATCTGGGATAACAAATTCATTCAAATTAACTGACAGGAGTAAATCAGAGTAATAGATCAATAAAACCAATTTGGTTAAGGTTAGCATAGTATAGGATTTTTGCACCTTGAAAAACAATATGGGTGACATTGAAGCAACTACAGGCCCGTCTTTTTTATAAATGCAATATCAATACATTTATTCTGCAACCACATTGTAATATATATGGGAGAGTAAAAAAAAATCCTGGTTCAGATAAATCCTGCCCAAATCTCACTATTTAAAACTTATTTTATCTGCAAACGACGATGACCTCATGCAAAACAGTGACAAACTGCTTTATGGCACCAGGAAGTGCATGACTAAATCAGGAAGGGATGCCCATATTTGGATTATAGTTCTTGATAGCGCTAGCGATATGCATTGAGCCGGAATTTCTGCATGTCTTTAAGACGTTTATAGAAATGAAGTACACCAAGCAAACAGTAGGGGTCGCCATAATCACCTCCTACAGATACGATGCATGTAGTAACTTTAAAATGAGTGACACGCTAAACAAATTGGCAGAAATAAACTGTCGTAGGGGTTACAAAATGGAGTCCTCATCGTTTAAAAGACAACATGTTTTATTTAACCTTTGAACTGCTAGATTAACAGGAACTGACAGATAGATCTTGCCGACTTTTTTCAAGCAAACTAAATGGCGGCAGGTTGTAGCCTTATTATATACTAAATAGGATGGTGAAAATGATTATGACCATGACAGTACAAAAATTCACATGCTGGCATGACACAAATAACTGACTACGTTTTCAGGGGCCAAGCACTAATAGCCCAAAATAGTGAGAGATCATTGAAGCAAGGAATTTTCAAATTACATGCATTACAGTATGGCAAATCAGTGTACACCTGTTGATTAACTTAACACAAAGACCTAAAGCCACATCTAAAAGAGGGATGTCTAATATGTAATTCAAGACTTTACAATTGTTGCTGTTGTTATAGAATATAGAAACAAAAGATTGCATGTAGTCAACATGATTAACTCAAGGGAACGCAAAATAGTTAGGCACTCTAAACTAAATACAATCTAAGAAATAATTGAAATGCATCCATAGAAGGCATTCCTTTTCAATGTGTAATTCTCTGTTTAGGGCATTCAACTGCAGTGCATTCAGGAGAGGAAATGGTACAATGCTAGACAGTCCAACAAAATCTGACTCATAATGAGGGAACATGTTTCTATTTATAACCATAAACAGAATGGACATCGACAGTTTCAACTCATGGTTCTCTATTTCCCCACGTTTTAATGTCACCCAAAATACTTTTCCCACTTCTGGCATTTTGTCTCGTACTGATAAGGAGCTGACGCTATGACATTATGCACGCTAAATCAACAGTCACTCCCCCAGGATGGTCAAAGCCCTTCTTCTTCAATGCATTTTTTCCACATCTTTCTTCAAAGCATTTCAACAATGCCAAGGACATGGTGTTGTCACAATACTATTTCTTTGAAATAGATTAAAATAAAAAACACTTGATAGATTGTATTCCATGAAGTATTCATACAGTAACTGTTCCTGTATTTAAAACTAAATCCTAAATTTACACTATTGAACACATGCTGTCAAAGACAGACACAGTAAGGGTATTGTGGTGTGAAGGTGGTACAAAGGGAAACGGTTACATGTCCTTAGGGACGGAAAGTTATTCTGGTTCATCTGCTTCTGACCTTCGAAGGTCAAGAGCTTTTCAGGGAGACAGATCAATTAGGAAAGTGACATAGGCAAAGAGGCATCGTGTGGTGTTAAGACTTCATAACCTTACGTTCTATAACACAAATAATACTCAGCGTGGAACTACGTACGGTGTTCATCTTTGCACAAACTGTACGAACTTAATTCTAACTCTTTTAACTCTGCCAGGCTCTTTCTCCGATTTCCCCTATACCTAAACAAGGGGAGGTAGGAAAGTACAGCCTGCTAGTTTAATAAGTACATACTGCTGCCATGAAGTTCTCACATTCTCTTTCTCCAGAAAAACAACGTTGATGGCGGTCTATATACAATCTTTGTCTCAGGAACTCTAAACAAATTCTGCAACCCTATTGTTCTGATGACGTCATGCTTTTAGGGGATTTCACCAAGGTAACAGAAAATAAATGTATCGTGGTCTACCACTGACCCCACAGAGATAATGGAATCCAGACATAAAAACAACAGACCTCTCAGCAATGTATGTTCTTAAAAGATGAGATGTGCTACCACATGCATTCACATTCACTAGCATCCTATGATAGGCATGATACAACAAGCTACACATAGAGAGGTAGGGTTGGGCTAGTGCTCAGTGCCTAGCGTGCAGTTTATTAAGAAGCAGAACCAGCCTTTGAGCAGCATAGCTGACATTGGACAGTTTCTGTGACATTGGTGAGTCTACCTGGCATACAATGCACTGGTCTCTTTCTGCTCCATACCTCCAGACCTTACTATGAGGTGGTCCAAGACGCTCAACACAGCTCAGTAGGAATAGCAGCACTCAGTGGTGTGCTTAGTAGTGGGGGTGCTAAGCTCACAGGCAGTAGTTCTAAACTCACTGGTAGTACTATGTTAGGTTGTCCCAATATATCAAGCCTGAGTCACATACTGTAGGATGGAATGCTTTGGGGTCAGCTTTTGTTTGAGTGTATTTATAAGATGTTTCTAACTCTAAAGAAGCCCAAAAAAATATCTCAGTTCAACAAAACAAAAATACAAGGTAGCTATAAAATACAGCTTCATGACTTTGTTATTGTGAATGCATTAAGGTTTGGACTGCAGGATCATTTCAGCCAATGGGCCATGCAGGTAAATGTTCAAGATCAGAACATGATCAAATCATCATGTGAAATTAAAAACAAAATTTGTGATTGCATACCCTGATGATTACTAAGGTTTTAATAGTGTTGTTTAAATACAATAAAAGTTGTAATTATTATACTTAAGCGATTTCTAAAAAATACAAACAATATGTATGAACATATACAGACAAACTCTAAACATATTTAGCAATAAATGAAAAATAAGTCATAGTTGAAAGTTTCAAAACTTAACTATTTACTACGGTTATTTCAAATCAAACAAACTAATTTTATTCAAAGTAACTCTCAAATTTTCAACATTAATTTCATATATTTTACAGCAGTTTTCATAACTTTGACATTGTTCTTTTTTAGGTCCCTGTGGTTTTCAAAACTGCACGTAGGCAACTTCTCCAGCTAGCCAATTCCATTCCATCTGTTTTCAAAGTAGTTTACATGTTTTTTTATAGGTCCGGTCGTTCAACTGTATAAATAAACAAATTAAACTATCCATAAATGTCACACAGCCTTACCGTAGAAGGTATTTCTAGTAATCTGACCTCCCATGGCTCAATGCAAGGTGAATTCCTCCTCTCGTGTTTTGTTTGAATATTCACGACGAAAACCACGTCTTTTAACTCAACATACCAACCAGAGGTTTCGTCAGATCCTTAAGGCTTCTACATCGTTTCCCACCGGCGCTGACTGTCCACGTTCTCATTCACATTAAACAGCATTGAGAGATACACAGCTACACACACCGCAAGATCACAGAAATTAACATAAAAGGTGGTTTTGGAGGCGGGGCATCGTGGAGGACCATTAGCACATGAAATACCAAGGATATTTTTGGATCGATCACCGATTGCTTTTCTTGCCAGTACAGATCGAATGAATTTGAAAACGATAATGAGTAAGCAGTGAAAAAAAATCGAAATTCAGAGTACAGGATAATGTTACGCAGATAGAAAAATCGATGAATACATTTTTAGTTTTCTTAATTTTACATTTTTTTCTACCAAATGCAAACTAATTAAATACGACTGGGAAACCTATTGCAACAAGGTAAATCTATCACAAGTAATAACACTCAGTTTTTGAGTTGGCTGATGTTGTTCTTTGGGACTATGCCAAGGTGAATGGAGATTCATTTTGACAGGGGTGACTGAGGGACCCCAACGATGCCCATGCAAACACACAACTAGCTCGAGGCTGAAGTTGAGTGAAATTTTACTGGAACACAAAACAGCAGCAACGTGTCTGTTTGTTTTTTTCCGGTGGTTTCCTACTTTATCGGAATATTTAAAAACCTCCATTCATCTTACAGCGGAATACACTGTAAACATTTAACAAAAAACACATTGCCTTGGTTTGCTGCACAATCATGCACTCAATGAAAAGAAGCAGTCTGTGTTGGTATATTATATTTGATTATTCCACACATCGTACTCAGAGAGAAGTG
>JAVQJS010060804.1:0-12656 GCA_036024795.1 Galaxias rostratus | reverse complement strand
ATTTTTTTTTTTTTATTTTTTTTTATTTTTTTTTTTTTTATAATTTAAATAATTTTGGGCTAAATTTAAAAAATAATTTAAAATTGTTTTTTTGATTTAAAAAAAAAAAAAAAAAATATATATATATATATAGAGAGAGAGAGACAGAGAGAGAGAGAGAGAGAGAGAGAGAGAGAGAGAGAGAGAGAGAGAGAGAGAGAGGAAAAACACCTACAAATATTAGAAATAGTAATAATTCAAATCAAATATCATAAGAGCAGAGGAAAATGCCGGAAGATATTTCTTCTCAAGTATTCTCCTTGTTTGCCGTGGACTGAGCTCTGCGTGTTGAAATGCGTGTAAAACAAATGCAAAAAAATAAAATCTAATTAAAACAACAATACACATGTAAAAGCCTTTCCCTGCGGCTCTGTGTGTCCGAAGACTCCAGATGGAAACAATACACAATTTCAGTTCACTTTGTTGTTGTTTTTCACGAAACCCTAGAACAATGGCCTATGGAGTGAAATTCTAATTTAATCCATGCTCTCGACTGTTTTCCGGACGGCAAAAGTGGAGTGAGATTTATGGAATAATTGTGGGTATTGCGTTGTGGTGTGGGCTGCAATTGGAAACGGTGTGCGAAGCTCTGGGTGTTTGGGGAATGCACTAGAGACTATCAGGTTACTGGTTTAGTGGGCTCAACAGTCTGACACGGAACATGGCAAAGCCAACGGCAAATCACACGCTGACAACTCCTGGGTGACTCAGAGCTGTGAAGCCCCGGGCCTTTAACACGCAGCAGACAGCAGACAAACTGCCTCTTTACAGTCTGCCCCTTACACTTGTTATCGGTGCTAAATAATTATAAATAAAGTGACGATGTGTTTCGGGACACAGAGGGTGTAGGTAGGTCTATGAAGGCGAGGGTGGGTAAAAGGGAGGGGTGCTCTGGTGCCGTGTAGCGCTCAGGGCTACCCGTTGGATGAAGACGCTTTCTTCACTCTCTTGTTGCGTAGACAATATCATGTTTACTTCCGCTTCCACATAAATACAATGTAATTACTCTCCCTGGTGGGTCTCTGTTTTCTTCACCCCCTCTCTCTTCCCTCCTACCTTTCTTGATCTGCTTCAATCATAATTGTACCCCACTTCACTTACCTGTGAGGGATTCACCGAATTTCCCTGTCATCAACAGTGGACAGTAGCTCAGTCTGGTGAGCTAGTCATAATACAGGCCAGCCAGGTCAAACGTGAGTCCAGAGCCAAGCGGCTTTGCCTTCTTGGAATTGTAGTCCCAGACCCACACAGCTACAATTCCCTCAAATGTTGCCTCAAATTCTCGCCGTGCTTGGACTGACCACCAGAATCCCAGGATCCTGTAGCAGCGTGAGGGCGCAGGAGATGCACCGTAGATTGACGGCCATGGTGCTGTGGTATGGCCCCACAGGGTGTCCCGGCAGACTTCATTAGCCCATCTCCTCAGGACGGCGGGCTTACGGCTGGCTTTACCTTTAACGCCGCGCTGAAGTGCGCCCTCTTTGATGATAAGAGGGCTAAGAAGCCGGTGATAAGATGGAGCGGGGAGCGGCGTGAGGCCGGCGCCGGCGAGCCAGCGGAGGTCTAATTGGATGAAGGAACCCTGTTGCACGAGGCGTCCTTCCCCGAGAGTGCAAAGACATTATGAAAACCCTCCCGCTCCGGCTCAAGTTGATTCAATTAATTTATTTCCCCCCCCTCGCTAAACTGATGGAAATACAGCCTCTTTTTCCAATAAAATGCCACGACAGCTTTAGGACTGTGTCGCCGTCGCTCGTGGAGTCGGGCGGAATTAATCGATGGATTTCAACCCCGTCCCCGCTTCCTGGCCTTGCACGGTTCTACGTGGCCCCAACGGGGCGGCCAGAAATCACCTCTGTCTCCACAGCGGCGAGGTCCAGGGGTGCCGGCGGAGGGGTCAAGTGTTCCCCTCTGGACCGTTAATATTCCCCATGTCCGTGTGCTGGCCCCCGGGCTCCTTTGTTGTGTCCAGGCCCACATTGACACTGCCAGGGCTCGGCCCCACCTCTGTGAGCGTGCAGTGTGTGAGCCAGTTAAGGGAGGGGGCCCATGGCATTTGAATAACGTGTCAGGCACTTCTAAATGAATGAAAGTGCAGTGGAGGGCCATGGAAAGGCCTCTTTGTGTGAGGCCGTAATCAGTTGGAGAACCAGGGGAGGAGGGAGATGGAAATGTAGAGGAACAGCCCCCCACCCCACGCTTCCCCGCCCCCCCTCCCCACAACCCTCCCTACCAGCTTTCATTCCTGTAACTAATCATTTGCGGTTTCCCAATGCAGCCAGCCAGTGCCAAAGGCAGAGACTAATAAACTAGGAGGCTGTGTAGATTTATAAATGATTAATTAAGGGCCCTCCCATGGGAAAGGCAGCCGCTATAAGCAAAAATATTAATTAGTCCAGACGAGTCTTGAACTAACAGGAAAACATTCCAGCCTTGTTGGAGAGGAAAGCACCAGGGGCGGGGTGTGGAGGGGAGCTTGTTTGACTCTGGGGTGGACGTGGAGGGCTCTTGTCGCTGGTGGGGAGGATGGGGCGGGGGTTTGGTTTGGCCGCAGTGTGAACGGAGGAGAGGACGGCGGTGGCCTGGAAACAAACGGCTCCTCGCCGCTGAACGTCCAGGAGAGGAGGAGATGGGGGGGGTTTGTAAAGGCCTCCCAGGATCTCCTGGCCCCCATCACCGCTGCATCTCGCCCTCCCCCTCTGTCCCTGGCTCCCCGGGGCTCCATGCCAGTCCCTTCTGGGAGGTCTCTAAGCCTCCCTCCTCTCTGCTCTTTTCATGAATGTCAAGACGGTGGAGCCCAAAGTCGGGCAGATTAAATGAGAGGCGTTCTGTGGATCCTCAGCCCTAATGAAAGAACTGGGTAATTACATGGAGTGGATCTCCGTGATGTCACGCTGGCTGGACAGCTCGTGAAAGGAGGCAGAGCGCTCTGCGTTCACTAAAAGCATGTTACTGGTACACAGTGGGAGAGGGTGGGCTGCTCCTCCGGCTTTCTGCATAGCAACACGCTCGGTCATACTGTTACCTGTGCCGACGCTCACCCCATTGAGGGGCCCTGTTATGATGGGGAGATGTCGTCGAGGGCCTCTGGCTGGGAGAGACGCTCCTAGCGCTCCAACTCGCCAGCCGACTCACCATGACCGATATGGCCGCTGATGTGTGATGTGACGGGTGGCCGCTCCCTTACTCTGTCTCTGTCACTGAGGGCCGGACCAGCCAACGGTTTGGGGCACCAAAGCCAACCGATATCTCTCCTGCTGTCTGCACTTCCAGGGCTGGCTAGGGACTGTCTGTCCTCAAAAACGACACGGGAGGGAGAGGGAGCCCACCATGAGGTCTGAGGCACTGAAAAAAGGTGCTACTTACATTTTCAGGCTACAGCGAGCCCCGAGAGCGTTCCAGGAAACTCGGCAATTGACGAATTAGCAGAGGAAGAGAAGCCCGCACATTTTGTGTTGGCAGTGTTGCGGAACCCAGCGTTACTCCCCTTCAGAAATCCAATACCCTCTCATTTAAAAGGACTCATCACGTCCCATTTTGACAGCCCCTGGGGCCTGCATTCCACCGCAAAATGTGGTTAGCCACAACATGTTTCCACATATATCACAGGACAAACTAATGAAAAAATAACTTTGGAGATATATATCATACTCGCACAAAAGACAGCGTTATTTAACCAAATTGGCAGGGAGGAAGCGCAATAAAATGGTAACCGGCCCCAAACAAGGCAACAGGCATGGAACACAATTATGAAACCACAAATTCATAATTCAGAAAAGGTCATGCATCCTTTACAAGGCTGATGAGAGCCAAAATCATTGGAAGCACATGACCCCCACAATGCCAACTCAAATATTATCGTGTCAGTTGAAACTGGATCAAGCCTTTTTTCCTCCCGGTATGACCCTTGATTGGTTTGGAAGACTCGGGGAAAAAAGGGACCCGTTAGGTCGTAATAGAGGTGCCTGGGAAACAGAAAGCCTTGGAAGAGGCGTCCCCCGAGGAGCCCGTGGCTGCATGGTAAATCTCCACACGTCAAAACCAGCCCGCGTCAGCTTCAAGTCGGGGAGGAAGACGGAGGCCTCCTCTGTTTTTCATGTCTCTTCACCTTAGAAGCAGATGAAAAACAGGGGGGGGGGCAAGATGAGAAATTAGGGGCGGGCAGTGCCTGAGAGACAGAGCAGCAGCAGCAGCAGCAGCAGCAGCAGTAGCAGCTGGCGGGCGTCCCTTTAAGGCCCTCCTAATTGACTCACTGGAGGGGCCAGGGCTCCGGTGGCAGCGAGGTGCTTCAGAAGTCAATGTTCTCAGTAACTAGTGCCGAGGAGGAATACATGTTTTCAAGATAGCTTAAATAAATATTTAATTGAACTGTCAATGGCCCTACCACTGGCAGCCGTTGCATGGATGGGGGCGCCTTTCATGTCAAGCTGGTTTTGGGGGTGGATAGGTGCTGTGTATGTGTGTGTGGGTGTGTGTGTGTGTGTGCATGTGTGTGTGTGCCACTGGGTGGAGGCCGCTAAGGGTTGGCAGTAAAGAGCTGAAGTGATGGTCGAAGAGCGTTGGCCCTCTCAGTTCTTTCAGTGAGGGCAGAGTGAGTACCCAGCAGGGTGGAGAGGGCGATGCCTGACAACAATTAGTGGTAGCAGGCTGAGACGTGACAGACAGGCCTCACACAGTCCCTGGCCCCAGCCATCATAACAACAGCCCGGCCTTCCACACATCAGTGCCATCACAGCGCCATCACCACCAGCCGCCTCAGTCACAGCCCTGTGTTCAAAGGCAGGTGTCCGACGTTGCACCAGCGGTGATGTGCAGAGCTGGGGGGATGAGGGGGAGGGGGGTTGTAGGGCAGCCATCTTGCGCATCTGGACCAATCAGAACTTTAATGTGTCAGTGCTTTCCACTTATGGATGATAATGGATTCTGTTTGATATTTCGTTTTATTTGAACACATTGGCTCATTTTGGGAACGGGAAACTTTGTAATTTTCCAAGGCAAACTTGGAAAAAAATCAAATTACTAAGAAGATGTGAATCACACTCTGTGGACTGATCTACAACAGGCAATACAGCGCCCCAAAGCATAATCCTATTAATTCTTTACAACATCAACAGTCAATCAGGCTCCCTGGGGTTACAAAGAACGGTGTCACTGGCAAACAATGGGAACAGATGAGATCCAGCGATCCCATGTACTAATTACCTGTGTACACATTTCTCATAACAGGCTCCCCGTCCGTCTGGGAGTGATGGCTTGACGGAAAACAGAGTGTCTGAAAAGCAAGATTAATCCGACATATTGTCTAACATACCTGGAGACGTTGGGAGGCACCCGGGGCGCCCCACTGTTAGAGGCCTACGGGGTGGCAGCAGGTATCAATATGACTAGACTCCAGAAGCAGACTGTACTGTACATTACACCCAGTCCATAGCCTTCCCATTGACTGGTCGGTCAATACCATGGGACTGTGCACATGGTGGGTTTCAACATTGTGTGGACATCGATCCTCAAAGTTTCCTTTGCCACTTTTTGAAGCCCTAACTAATCAGATCGTGGCTTGGTGCTTGGGCTGATTTGCCCAAACCTATTGAACATACCGCAGCTGATGTGTTCCACTGTACCTTGCGGCCAAGTTGTTTTTATTTGTTTGGTGTTCTTGGTGCAGTATTGGCCTATCAAAGTGCTAGTAAATTGGTCCCAGCACTGACTCTGGGGCAGGGGAATGGGTTAAATGTATCGGTGCAGCATTAATTGACTGGAGCAATCTCCACACTGTATTTCATTAACTGAGAGGCTGGAGCAGGATGCTGTAAGTCACAAACAACTTCCTCCACTGAGCCAAATGCACAAACTGCACTGATTGTAGATATTCTTTTTCCCAGAGTCAATTGTAGGTAGAAGCAATGACTTGAGGAGCTAAAAACAAATCTAGGCAATAATTGAAATGTAGCATGAAATTACCCCTGCAAATAACCACCAGCCATTACATGAACACATTCTCTGCCTTCTTCCTGTCAGCAGCTAACGGAACCACACACACACACACACACACACACACACACACACACGCTTACTCTAGGTGGGAGAGACCTTTGAGCCTTTCACAATTGCACATTTATCCTCAAAATTAAAAATGTTGATTGATCCGTGGAATATTAACGGTCAACAGTGTTTTTCATTAAGTTGTGAAGGGGAGCGGAGGAGGCATTCACAGAGAAGAAAGAGAGCCGGAAGGAAAAGGAGAGAGCAAGCGAGCCGTGTTGATCCTATATAGTGAATAAGGCCTGAAGAGAAATGTAAATACTACACTCCAATAACACGACAGCACACTAATCATATTTACCAGCTATATTAAATCTGTCCATTGTGTTTGCCTGGCCAAGGACTGGCTCCCATGTAATTGTCATTGTAACCAGTGTTGGCTTATGAGGAAATGTAATGGCAGTGATATAAGGTGACTGCTAGGCTTATTATTACTTTATCATTACCCGCTATATGTTTATTAAAACAATTTGTCATGCAAAACAGGACTGGGGGAATAGAAACATTAAATCCGGGCGCCGCTCTCCGCCGCAGAAATGACTTACAATCAAAGTGAATGGCGGGGAGGCCGGCTCTGACACCGGAGTCGAGCGTAATAACCCTCTGCTTCGTTTCATTTGCTGATCATTTCCTGTCAGGCCCTCACCATTAAACATGCATGTTGGAGATCCTCGAAATGGCCCCGTGACAACCCCCACAGCCGCGCTTGTCACTGTCTGCTTTCAGGGCAAGTGAGAGATAGAAAGAGTGAGAGAGAGAGAGAGAGAAAGAGAGAGAGAGAGAGAGAGAGAGAGAGAGAGGGAAAGAGAGAAAGAGAGTTCTGCGCTGTGTGTGTGTGAATCAGGGCTGCTTTTATGTGCGTGTCTAATGTTTAAAGAACCGTCGTGTTGGCAGTCGGCCTCAACACGTTTGCACCAGTGCCTTACTGTGAGGAGAGGATGGCAAAGCGATCATGTGGCGGGCGGAGAGCACGATGAGGGGTGCGGGAGAGGTCAGAGGAGTCTGTTCCAAGATATCTGGGGGGGACACAGAGATGATTTACCTGTTAGGGTGATTGGTGGGTATGTCTGGGCCCTACTCTGATCCCCTGGCCCTGGCTGGGGTGACTCAGCTGGCCTTTGGCTGTTACTGCGCGCCAGATTTCCTCCATCAGACGGCTGAGAGTTGCGCGGTTTCCACGTCAACTGTAAATTGATTCGGGGAAAGGATAGAAAATGTAGTTTTGCTGCACGTGTTTTTGCAATCATTAACTCGACTCTTTTGGAGATGATGTTATTGCAGGTTTTGGACCAAATTGTTGTCTAAAAGTTAGATTAGCCTCCTGCGGATTTTCTAAATCTCTCTCTTACTCTCTGTGGAATGGCATGTTTTTGGTTCAGATTTAGCGAGGACTTGAAGTGGTCACAGTAATAACAAGTCATACTCACAAGCTGTGCACGGTCCTGTTTGTCTGCACTCCTAAATAGCCCAATCACATCTGAGGTATGGGAAGCTGGGAGTATTGTGTTGCCTTTTTGATGTCACTGGCGTCCAGTTATGCCAACAAGGCCCCTGTCTCTTCCCATGAGCTTCCTGATTACACAGGGAATGTAAATAAACGAATGCTCTCGTCTAATTCCCTGATAATGAAAACTTAAGCGTGGGCTTGAGCTCACCATAACATGACCCGACGCCTCGTCTGCGCTCTGGATTCTGCGAGCCAAACGCCCATGCTACTTTTACAGACACACACACACACACACACACACACACACACACACACACACACACACGTACACACATATACACACACACACACACACACACACACACACACAGATACACATAGATTCCAGCAGCATTCTTGCCATTCACAAATCCAACACAGTGGCAAAGTGTTCCGATCACTCCAACTGGGATTCATCCCGTGACAACTCCAAAAACAAAAGTCGCCGTTAAGTCGGACAAATCATTTGTAATGGCACGACTGTCAAGAGAGTGGTTGTAATCAGATGGCCAATTAGACTAAAGTGAGGTCACTTTGAGTCGGCTCTACCCGCCCACCCCCGCTTGCTGTCCCTCCACCCACTCAAAGCCTCTTATGGCCACATTAATACAACTAATTACCATGTCAATCACTAGTAATGCTTATTAATTAGCACTCAGAAAAAGGGTAATTTCCTGCAGCGACTAGTCCCTCTAAAAGCCCGGTGAAAGGGTGACTGCAGCAGGGCTGGGCCACGGAGAGTGCGGGCGCACACATTCCAGCCCCACCGCCGGCATTAGTCAATCTGCCGTCCAGATGTCTTCCACAGGTGACAGCTGCAATAGCCTAACAAGCAAATTAATCACGGAGCTTTTGTAGCGCTTCAGTCGCGGGAAACTCATTTTGCTTCATAAAGGACTTCATCTTGTGTGAAAAATGACAAATTGCGGCAGCGGCGTGATGCGGGGAGGACAGAGCCGACTGCCACTCATTTCTGCCAGCCGGCAGCGCTCGCCTCCTCCGCCAGGCCGGCGAGGCAGCGTGGAGCCGAGTGGCAGAGAGATAGAGACAGAGGGAGAGAGCTGGGACACAACCAGGGAGAGGGTAATGAGGCCCGATGCTGGTCCTGTGGGCTCCACTTCTGACGGACCTCACAGGTGGCTGGGCCAGATTAAAAAACACAGCCCCGTGATGAACGCCCGCGCTTTGAACGGGGGGCACCACATTCGCTGCCCTGTCAATCACTCATTGTCCTAAAACGGGGACGTGGAGGGCCCTTTGGAGAACGTTGGCACAAACATGGGTGTGGCTGTGAGGGCCGGGCTTTGATTCAGGAGGTTCCAAACCCCGGGCTTTCATTTGGACAATTTGGGTGGTTGTTCTTTTTCGTGTAAAGTTCTGAAGTTTGGAGCAGTACTTTGGTGTAGATTTTGAACCAGCTAAATTGATACAAAGAAAGATGACTGAGAGAAGGTGTTATGAAGCCAACATAAAAGCTAAATAGATGGGAACAATTACACTAAATCACAACATTGCACTTCATAGCATTTTAGGCAAAAAGAAGGATGCTGACAACCAAGGAAACATTTGTGTGATAACCATTACTGAGAATGCATTCAAAGTGAATTCCTGAAAGTAGTATAATTTTTGGAAAAACCCATTGAAAACGTACATGGCCATAGACTGCAGTGTAACTAGGACAAACTTTGGGGATTTAAAGAAGTAGAGAAAAAGTTATAATACATAATACATACGGCGGGATAAATCCTTGACCGTCCAAAAAAAAAAAAAAAAAGGCAATTATTATTGTCAGAAGAAAATATGAAAGCAAGGAGGGATGGCAAGATAATTTAATTTCCACACAATGGACAAAATGTCTGTTTATTTCTCATCATTGTTGAAAGACCTCCGAAGGTGCCAGGTATGAATAGAGCTTGATACCTTCATAACAGCACCCTAATTATCGTCATTATAGGACTCTATTCAATTTGGTCACTGCTGCACATTGTCCTCTGTGGTCCATTCTTTCAATTCGTGCTCCCATGCACAGCTTTTGTGTGGAAATGCATATTGCCTCTCTGTAATGTTTAAACCTAGTTCAAGGACAGTGCATCATAATTGAAGATTTTTGATCACAATAGAAAAGGACATGAGTTTGGGGAGAGTTACAATTTGAATTGAGATCTGCTCTGTACTCTGTCATCATTGATCGTTGTACTTTCACAAAATCTCAACAGCGAGAACTTCAATTACCCTTCTGCTCATGGTTTAACGGCATCAGAAAACACTGGTCGTTTGGGGTGCGACCATTTTGTAGAACTGTGAAACGCAAAGAAATATCGTGGCCTGGCACGGACCCAGACGCTACAATGAGGACCCCAGCCTCTGAGGCGGAGATAGGGCCAACCTCTGACTCCCTGGTGCCCTCGCAGTGCCAGATAGGTCCTTATCAGGGCGCCACGCTCCATACATCTTCCAGCAGCCCAGCCAGGAGAAGCCAGAGAAATGGACTGGAGGGACCGGGTGATAGATGAAATGTGGAATGAGGCTGGCCGTTTTTACATGTTTCCATGAAATATGGCCAGTTGTATGTGTCTGGTGTGAGTGGTGTTTATTACGGAGGACGAGCTGTAAGGGCAGCTACGTGGGCCATACATCAACCCAGGAAGCCCTGACAGCCAGTAACTTACAATGATACAGTGTGGATTGGGCTTGGGCTTGGAGAGATCCTGGGGAGCTGTTACCATGCCTCTGCCCCTACTCTATACACTAGCCACACTAAGGAGTGGTGGTCTTGACCGAGGTCAGGGTTACTGGGCATTCTTTGACTACAGATTTTGGGCTGGGCGGCTTGACCTGGGTCCCCACTAGAATCAATGGCGTGGGTCAGCAGACATAAGCGGATGAGCACAGACTCCATTTGGCTCTGGTGGGTCCTCCTGACCGTGTGTTAGGTGTAGAGCTGGCTCTGCCCTACCGTCACAATCAGAAAGAAGATGTTGGATTAGGGCAGTTGGACGTTTGACTAGGATAACAGGGACTACTTCAATGCTGTGGTATCACACACACTCAGGCGGACACCCACTAACTTCTACTCCTAAGGGCAGGAAAGCTAATTAGCTCTTAAAACATTTATTTATCTCAAACAATCTCACTGGCGTGTCCCCGGATGGAAACAAACTGCTCATTAGTTTGTTCAATTAAGCTTCTTTTCCCAGGTCACATCGGACCCACATGAATACCCGTTTTTACTGGTTTGAGCAGTCCTTCAAGAAAAAGATGCATTGTTGGATGTCCTAATACGTCTTCAGGGCCTCTCGCCTGTACAGTTCAGATGCACGTAAATGCTTTTGCTCCATTTATGAAGGCAATAGAAAACCATGATCCATTCATAAAGACAACAGATAAACAGGTACTTGGAAAAACTCGGAGAAAGGTAGTGGAAATAAAAGCAAATCCTGTTGGTAACGTTGAGAACGTTGGTCCCTTTCTTTCCAAGAGCAGCTGTATGCATAGTTTTGCTAAAGGTTGGTTAGGTTAAAGTGACGAGAGGACCCTTGAGGTAATTCTACTGGGAGTCAGTTCCCATCCAGCAAGTGGGAGTTGTACATTAGGAAAGTCACGATGCTCCAGATGAGTGGGAGCATTGGAAATGTGTAAATCAGAAGGGCTGTAATGGCAAACGTTTGTATGGCTACCATCACCATTAAACTGTAAGTAAACATTATGATTGAATAAAAAAACATTCATATTTCGCATCGTATGGATTAGGTTTGATCATATTTCAATGCAAAGCAGGATTAGGCTGATACCAGGCTAAACAATTGGACTGTGGACGTCTACAGCCCAGTACCCACTTTATCTTAAGTGCCACATTTTCAAAGGAAAACAAACTTATGTTGGTTATGTTGGTTATGAGTTATGTTGGTTATGGCCAACAGCACAGGTTAAAGGAAGTTGAAGTGAACAGAAAGTCTGCCAGCAGCCCCTTGCCTTCCGCTAAGCTGGTTGTCTGGGCGGCGGTCTATTTATCATAGGCTCCGTCCAAACATGTGCATACTGATCGAAGAGTCCCTCTCAAAACATATCGACAACCGTTTTGGAGTGTGATCCTTTCACGTCACGGACACTGTGTCAACTTCACAACGACTTTGTCTTTTGCCCCCAGACTTCAAAGTTTCTGCCTATTGTCCAATATCGGTATTCTGTGTGATACATAACAAAGGTGTCAGTGGATTTAATGACACAGCTCTTTCTGTTCCGGCGACTCTCTCCTCATTAAAATCATTAAAAGCGCATTACAGTTTAAGCACCACTGGTATTTGAATGTCAGAGACATAATAGATTGGTTGAAGTAGCATTGAAGTTGTTAAGACATTTATTTTAAGGTCAAACCCATCTTGTCATTGGTGCGAGCCAGCCCTTAGTGGAAGGTCTATTTGAAATTCTTTGAAACACTGTTTTTCTGTCTTTTATGACCGGAGTAAACCAATTAAATCATTGTCAAGGTATAAACACCACCCCTCCGGGCACGAAGATAGTGTTAAACAAACGTCCACTGATATCTAATGAATCTCAATCACCATTAGAATCAGGGCCGGACCTCTCCAGATGGTATGTTTGGTCCTTCCTTTGACAGAGTGCCTTTTCACTATAGGTGCCGTCTGTTCTTGGGGACAAAACGCAACATCCGTCATCATGATATACATGATGAACTTGTCTTGGAAGAAGAGCTGGTGTTGCACAGGCCTGAGTGTCCACTAGATAGTGCAGTCCAGGCACCAGGAAGACAACATGCGGTCGGCTCCATCACTCTAATTCATTCCCTATACATCCATATTTCATTCAGCCTCCACCTTAATGAAAGCCATGGCAATTCTACCACAATCACTGTGGCTTTACATAACACAAAAAACAAAAGCACATGTGATAGGAAACACAGACTTTGGCTTTTATACAAAACACGGTGTTAGAGAGGTTCAGAAGTGGAGCAGCGGTGACAGGGAAGAGAGAAGAGAAGTGGAAAAGGAACGCAGAGTAATACAAGTGATATAGGAAAAGAGAATAGAGAGATTGAGAGAGAGAGAGAGAGAGAGAGAGAGAGAGAGAG
>JAVQJS010060764.1:0-10000 GCA_036024795.1 Galaxias rostratus | reverse complement strand
GATCTGCTTAACGCCTCACTGAGCCCAAGTCTCTCACGGGAATCGTGTCACGTGACCAAATCCCGATGACATCACTCCATTGACCTACAGTCCCACATATATCACTGGATAGGGTGTGTCCCCCTGGTTAAGTACAAGCGTGTGATGGTTCGCACAGACAGACAGACACACACACACACAGACGCACACACACACACACACACACATACACACACACACACACATTCTGAGAGCCAGAGAAAAAGCCAATGAGACTTTGTGCGCGCACAAAAAAAACTCGCCGAGCTTGGAATGAGTTGGATGGTTTTAGGAAATACAGATGATTGCAGGAATCCATGAATAAATGAAAGCAAAACTAGTGTGGGAAGACAGGGGCTGTTAGGCCTCAAGTGGTCATGTTTTATTAAGCAGCCTCCGGCTCCCCACGCACACATCCACACGCCTTGAAATCCACTGGAATTAACTCCACATGAAACATACCCACCTATTTCTGCCATTTCCTTTCACACTGGGCTTTTAGAGGAGCTATTGAAATAACGACATCGGGGGCTGGCTTATATGAGCGCCAAATCTCTGTTTTGGGGGCAGCGCGGTGGCGCAGTGGTTAGTGCTGTTGCCTCACAGTAAGAATGTCCTGGGTTCGATTCCCACCTGAGGGCCTTTCTGTGTGGGGTTTGCATGTTCTCCCCGTGTTAGCGTGGGGGTACTCCGGTTTCCTCCCACAGTCCAAAAACATGCAGGTTAATTGGTGACTCTAAATGGTCCATAGGTGTGAATCTGTGAGTGAGTGGTTGTATGTCTATGTGTTAGCCCTGCAATGGATTGGCGATCTGTCCAGGGTGTACCCCGCCTTTCGCCCGAAGTCAGCTGGGACAGGCTCCGGCCCCCCCCGTGACCCTGCATAGGATAACGATAACGACCCATCGTTCTGATAACGACTGGATGGATGGATCTGTGTTTTGGCGAAATGATGGAAATTAGACAGCAAAGTACATAGTACATAGCTGTTGTGTTTTCGATGACTGCATATGGTAGGTCCCACGCGGAGCCATTCAAGTCTTGGTATGTGGCGAATGAACCGCTGCCACTCCCACAGGACCTCCAATGTGATGGGAACACGCAACGCAAACACACGCCTGAGGCCTGGATGGCGTGACTTCGATCTGTCAATCAATTCTCCACCCGCACGGCATGTATGCTCCGGGGCTCGGCTCGCCAAAGGACAGGCTATGGGGGAGAGAGAGAGAGAGAGAGAGAGAGAGAGGGGGAGAGAGAGACAGAGAGAGAGAGAGAGAGAGAGAGAGAGAGAGAGAGAGAGAGAGAGAGAGAGAGAGTGAGTGTGATAAGGAGGGGTAGACGGTTAGTTACTGGTGGCCTTTCATTTGCTCTGAATAAAAACATGATGGGGAAGGCCTGGGGAAGACATCCCAGACCGAGATAGGACCTGACTCCTTTGTTCTGCGGGAGAATGGAGGAGCCCTCTGGAGCCCAGTGTGAAGGCTCGCTGCACCGAGGAGGGGAATGGAGCTATGGAGCTATGGAGGGGGGAGGACTGACGCTCTCAGCAATATGTCTGCTAAGAAAGGTGGTGGGCCAGGGAGGGTGTGGAGTGGGGGCTGGCTGCAGGGGTGAGAGGGCGAAGCTGGCATGTGGTAGTGTAATGGGTGTAATAAAATAAAGACAGGGGCGGGTTGGTGTTGATGTGTTTGTGTGTATAACCCACTGAGAGAGGGAGCGAGAGAGAGAAAGAGAGAGAGAGACACACATACACACGCAAGCAGACGGGCGCGGCGAGGCCCCAGACAGACACGGCACATACCCTCCCACCCTCAACCATCGGGCTCCACCCACAGCGACGTGTAACAGCCACGGGAGTAAACAAAGCCTCCCTCCGCTGTCTCCCTAAAACTATCCCTGTTCCCCTGCGCCCGGCGGAGCCGCCTGCTGACGAGAGAATAATTAAAGACGGGATGCCTTGTAAAAGCCCCCGGCCCGGTGAGGCACACGGCCTGCTATTCATAGCCCGGAGACTCGAAACGAAAACACATCCTCAACTCGCTAACGGCGCCGGCTCGCGCCATTTAAAGGAACACCAAAACGGAAAAAAATATGAAGGTATTTCCTGATTATGTTTGATGCTGAATTACAATAACAAAGGCATGTTGGCTTATACAGCTGCTCCAGCTGAATGCTGGAATCCCATTGTAAACATTCCCGGGAGCCGCTTAGGGCGCCTGCTCCAAGTCGTGCTTGTCTATGCGAGGCGTTCTGCGAGAGAGCGTGGCGGGATACAACACCCCCCTCCTCATCCCTTCTGTCGTGGCACAAGGGATCCACCAGGAACGAGCAGCCCAGCCTGAGCAAAGAGGGAGGAAGACGGTAGCTGGTGGCCTTCGGCAGTTGTAGTTCTGGCTCCGTCCAGCAGGGGTCAGCGCCACCAGCAGGAACACGGCCCGCGTCAGCGGACAGCGAGGCTGGACCAGGCTGAAGGTGGCAGGCTTGGGCGGAGGTAGAACGAGAGATAGTGAGAGAGACAGAGAGGGAGAAAGAGAGAGAGAGAGAGAAAGAGAGGGATGATGGAAGGCTGGGGGAGGCAGCTCTCTCTGTGCCTTGACTGGGAGGTGGAGAAAGGCGAGGGAAAGGAGGACTCTAATGAGGGGGCTGAGGATAGGTGCGGCGTGGGCTGCGAGGTGCACAGGGGGAACGTGAAGGAGGAGAACCAGCCTGTCCGTCGGCTATTAGCCGGGAAGTCAGGGAGCTGGTGTGCGGAGACAGTCTGCTAATACCTGTCTGGATGGAAAGGAAAGAAAACGCAGCGGCCCGTGACTTTGCTAACCGGAGCAGGGAAACCCCAAAAATACCAACTTGGGATTGGTGAAAGACTCCTGCTTGACAAGAAGCACACCTGTAGAAAGTAAAAAGAATCCCCCCTGAACGAGGAAGCCACTGCTGCCTCTCCTCCCACACATAGCTTGGGCACGCACTACACCTACGTTCTGCTGACTGGAGGTGTACAGGAAACGGGGGCGCTTCCTGCCTCAGTTCGAGAGGAGGTCTTCGAGAACGAGCGAGGAACGGGCCGACGCCGTCCCACGACACCGTCAGTCTTGGCCAGACTCAAACGGCGAGGGAGGTAAAGTTGACCCCCGGCCCCCACGGTGTTGTCTCTCTGCCACTTACGTGCTGTTAATAATCTGGAACTTTTCGCCTTTCCTGAAGCTCAGGTCATCCTCCGTCCGCGCCTCGTAGTCGTAGAGGGCCACGAAGAGGGTGACTCCTACAAGGGAGAGAGAGAGAGAGAGAGAGAGAGAGAGAGAGAGAGAGAGAGAGAGAGAGAGAGAGAGAGAGAGAGACACACACAAACAGCATCAGCACTCACATGATAAGAACGGGCCATTGACCGTGGTGGTGAGGCAGCGCTGCAAGCTGTCATCGTTTAAGAAAAAAGAAGAAGATCAGGTTACTTCCAGCTCACACCTCTTCTGTTTCGAATCTAACTTGAACTCCTCCAGTTTGTGGTCGGCGACAGTTTTAATAACCCCCACTGAAAAACAGAAATAGACATCCCCCAAATGGCACGCGTGTGAAGGACACCCGTTTTAAAAAGCCGCCACACGGAGGAAGCGAGGCGAGGGGAGAAGGAGAAAAACACATTTCCGAAGCCAGACAGACAACTGTTGAAGTGGCGAGGGCCGGGAGGAGCTCGCTCCCCCAGACACCGGGTCACCCAGACAGTCTGCCTCCTTCGGGGAGAGAAAGCCGGAGGGGGCTCAGCCCGTCTCCAGCCTCCCTGCTTCCCCGCTTCAGACAGGAAAATCTCCCAGGATAAGACCCTGCATTCTTTAACAGCCCCCACCTCACATACACACACACACACACCTGGGTCCCTGCTTTTCAGAGGTGGCTGCTCGCCGTACACGCCTGAAACCTCCCGAAAACAATTTTTGGAGCGTCTTTAAAATATTTAGGTCGTAGGTCGGCAGGGGAGGATTACGAGTCAACAGGAGAGCAGGGTCGGCCGGTGCCAGGGGGCCCGGGCCGTATC
The DNA here is from genome assembly GCA_036024795.1 of Galaxias rostratus. Taxonomy (NCBI): domain Eukaryota; kingdom Metazoa; phylum Chordata; class Actinopteri; order Galaxiiformes; family Galaxiidae; genus Galaxias; species Galaxias rostratus. The sequence goes on along the minus strand of JAVQJS010060764.1, from coordinate 5,955 downwards.
CCAGCGCCAGCGGTCGCCCAACGCGTCCGAAACCTCCCGATAACAGATTCAGGGGCGCCTTTAAAACATCCAGGCCAGCGGAAGTGACCTCTGGGCACCGCCGCCCGTCTCCACCGTTCGATCACGGCCCCGCGATGTTCAGTCTGGAACAGCCAGACCCACCGCCCACCCGGGCCACGCCGCCCGCCGCCCCCGCAGACGGAGAACCGCGACCGCCACTCAGACGGCGGCGTTCTGCTCACCCAGACAGTTTGAGGTCCGCCTCCACTCTGATTCACAGTCTGTGGCTGGCGCTAGATGCCGTGCGTACACGTGGAGCTGTGGACCACCGGCACCGTGCGCGCGGCTCAGGCTGCACTCACGGTGATGGAGAGAGGGGCCGCTCGGTCATGGAAGGTGTGAATAATGACCTGGCCGGGAGCGTCTGGTGTCGGCCTCTGAGTGTTTGTCCATTAAGTCCTGAGTGTGGGTGAAGCTGTCTCGGTGGATGAAAAGTGTCTACACTCGTGGGAAACCGGGGCAACTATTGCCATCGTTTTGTGAACATGTTTTTTCCATCTCTATTCCTATATTACATTTATTACAGTCATTATTACCTTACTAGTAATAGACCAGACCAGAAATAGAATTTTATTCTGTCCAAATTCATGCCCACCTCTGACTTCACTTGGCTCCCCACCCCAGAAGTCACGAGCGCAACACCTCTGATCCACGGAGACTCAGAGTGTTACACTCTCGCTACACTGATTCATCACCACTCCCCCCCCCCATCATTCTCCCAACCAGACAGCCCCCCCCCCCCGCCCCCCAACCTCCGGGCTGGCAGCACACCCAATCGACTCGTGTTCATTTTAAGGTCATGGGACACTGTGAATTTCCACTGGCTGGAACGGAGCAGCGCGCGGATCAAACGACCGGCTGATACGTAACACATCGATAGGAACAGCGCTCAGGGCTCTGGAGGCTAAAAGCACCGTGTGGGGGGGGGAGGGGGGGGGGGAGGGGGGGGCTGTGTGTCGACTCCACACCACCAACCCAATCAGCTGATCCATTAGAGCGAGTGAAAGACGAGGGGCAGCTTAGGCCCCAACTTTCCCCACCGGGAGAAAATTTAAAAAGTTAAAACCTGCCCTCCGCTCGCCTCCTGTGTGGATTTGGGGCTATTCAGGGCACAACATAATCCACACGTTGAGAGAGAGAGAGAGAGAGAGAGAGAGAGAGAGAGAGAGAGAGAGAGAGAGAGAGAGAGAGACAGAGAGAGAGAGAGAGAGAGAGAGAGAGAGAGAGAGAGAGAGAGAGAGAGAGAGAGAGAGAGAGAGAGAGAGAGAGTCCTGCTAAGTTGAGCGGAGAAGCCGGGTTCCTCCGCGTGGCGGGCCGTGGGGCTCAGTCCAACATAAAGGATATCCTGACTGGGACTATTTCCAACATCAACAGCGGGGGCGACACACAAAAGGCAGCGCTAACGCCAGCCGGACGTTCCACTCGCACTCGGGGGGGGGGGGGGGGGTGGGGGTTGGAGGTCGCTGGGACAAATCCAGGGCAAAGAGGCTTAGGGTGGGGCCAGATGGGGACGGGGACCGCACCCACCCCACCCCACAACCTACCTGTTCCACCGCGGCTGCGCAGGGTCCCCGAGTGGGAGGAGGTGCTGACCCCTCCGAACACCATCATGCCTTGTCCACCCACCGCCGGCGCGCTGAAGTTGTTGTAGTTGGGGATGGCGGTGACCCCGAAGCTGGGGTAGTGCTGGGGCGTGGGCTCAGCCCCATAGCGGTAGCCCGCGCCCTGGGTCAGGCTGGCGTCGCGCTCGTCCGTCAGTTTGGTTGCTTCTTTATCCTTGCATTGCACACAGCCCATTATCTATAATCTGCAGGGAGGGAGAGCAGGGAGAGAGTGTGGGAGGAAGAGAGACCAGAGAGAGAGAGAAAGGGGGGATAAAAATAGGATATTGTGAGGATGACTTGAAAATCAGTGACACAGATAATATCCTGCCTTTGCAGGGATGTTCTATGCGAAATTAATACGAACTCGATATTTTTGAAAGGTTAGGCTCCTCAAGACTGGTTCTCCTCAGATGACATCGTTCCCTTCATTTATCTATCCTTGGCATTGAAGCAGAAGAGCTCAGTTGTTGACCCCCCGTCCTTCACCCCGTCCCCTTCCACATGACTCACACAAACAGCGCGTGTGCTTTGTGTCCACGACGAGGGGACAGACACACACGCCTCATGTGGCTCTGATGTCAGGCTGGCTGGGGAGCCATGGAGCCATGAAGCGACCAGACTGACTCTGGTCCACCAGGAGGAGTCTGTCTGTGTGTGTGGGTGGGCTTCTGTGTGTGTGTGTGTGTGTGTGTGTGTGTGTGTGTGTGTGTGTGTGTGTGTGTGTGTGTGTGTGTGTGTGTGTGTGCGTGCACACGCAAATTCACACATTGATCGCTCCCATCGGCCCCAGTCATATCATTTATCGATCTATCTATGGTTTGGCCTAAAAGAACGGTGTGAAATGTTTGTGTCCATGTCACATGTCAGCGGCCCGAGGGGTGACTGAGACAGACTGCGGATCACTGCCACTGTGTCCCCCGCCGATGTGTCGCTTGGAAAACCCGTCCTCAGCTCTCTTTCTCTTCTTCCTTCCTTCTTACTGTGTGCTGGCTTTCCTTTCGCTAGCTCCCCGTCCGCTCCCGGAGGAGCAGGGCGCACAGTCTCTAAAGACGCACGCAGAGCGGGAGAATACCCTGAATGGTGTGCTTTCCCCTCTTCCCCACAGGAAATGCAAGCGGGGGACCGACAGGAAGGACGGCCTCTTCTGTTGTCAGTCAGCAGGGCCGAGGCACGCCGGGCAGCTGCCCCTCTGGACAACGAGCTGCCCGCTGGGGGCCGACCCGGGCCGAGAAGCGATCCGTCTGGTGCCAGGGCCCCTGGGTGCCAGGGCCCCTGGGGGACGCGGAGGCCAGCAATGACAGCAACACTGGCTAGAGCGGCTTACAGTCTAGGCAGCTGCTGTACTGATATGAACCAGCATCACGATGGCATTATGTACACGGACACGGACACACACACACACACACGCAAATACACAGGCACACACACATAGACGGAGATTATTCAACAGCGAGCTCCAGTGCTCTGATCCCTCAGGGGCCACGTGGGGTCACAGGGGTGGCTGGGTGATGCTGACATGTGACCGTGACCTGTAAGAAAAACCACGACTTTCGTTGGTGTAACACGGCACACTGCGACTTTGCCTGCTAATGCTGTAATCCAGGGGCCGGGGCCTGGGAGGGGCCCGGGTGGAACAGGAAGTACCGCCGCCACGGTGACATGCATTTATGAAATCATCTGCGTACCTGGAACACCAACGGCCACAGTGATCTAATCTCTAATGGGTGAAGAGTTGGGGGAGGGACTTCTGGAGAGGAGATTTGATGTGAGCCCGTTCATGTGGATAACAGTAATCTTTTTGAAATTAGATGAAGGTGGTTGAATGAGACTCTGAATAGAGTCGCTTTGGAAGCGTACACAGATTTGAAGGTGTCCCAGCCGCATGAGAAGATTACCAATCACACGCCCGCTCCACTCTGCACGCGACCCCTCTCAGTGATTGTTTTTCTGCCCCCCTGCTGTAGGCAGCCAATAGACAGAGGGCTGGAGGCACACAATATACACACACACATACACACACACACACACACACACACACACACACACACGCACTCATCAACCCTGCTGATGAATTGACTCTTTTCATTTAGCTTCCTATCCCGAAGAGTGGAGACCCTTATTGTTTTTGTCCTGGTTAATTCTGCCCTGTTATTATTGTTTTCCTACCCTCGCTCAATTTCCTGTGAGCTGCAACATGCTAGAGTCTTCAAACTGGTAAACCCCAGACAGCTATGACAAGTGTGTGCCCCATCCCACAACAGAGAGCAGGACACACACACACACACAGACACCGCACAATACACACATACACACACCATACCACAAACAAACACACACACACACGCACGCCTCGCCCCTGCTCCTAGTAATCAACAGTCTTTTGAATGTTTTCAATTTCGCCGTCGCCTCCTTTCTATCACACACTTTCTCCTCTCCCTCCATCGCTTAATTATTCCCGTCCTCCTAGAAAACAGCAATCACCTGCTCGCCGCAGGGGCTTGCGTCGCGGCTCCCTCCCCCGCTCCGCTGGTTGTGTCTACTGCAGGGAGAGAAACAGCCCGGAGCCGAGCCGGAGCCACCGGCGCTCCTCTTCCCTCTCCCTCATCTGGGACAACTGGTTTAACTGGAGATCAATGGGGCCTCCGGGGAAATCCGATGGTGGAGCAGAACGCGGGCCAGAAACAGAGTGGAATCTATAATTAGGGCTTTAACGTATATGGGGGGTGGGGGCGGGTTGGACAAACTCCATTAGCACCTCAAGCTGAAGTGAGAGAAAAACGCTTTGTAAAAGGCTCCGCGAGTCTCTCTCGACGAAAGGTCACGGGAGTTAATGGGAGGGAGAGTGAATTTGATCGAGTTTTAAAGACGGCGGCGTTCTACCTGTGCTCGGTCTGGCGCCGAGGAAGACGGGTAAAAAACAAAACAAAACAAAAAAACACACCCGCACCTCCATCCATTATTCAAGGCCGTGTGAATCTGAAGGTATGCCGTGATGCCAGGCTAGAGGCCAGCGGGCCGGCTGCAGAGAGGAGGGCCCAGCGTGCATCTATATTTAATGGGGGAGCGGTGGGGAGGGAGGGGCTCAGGGGAACACTCTGATAGGGGAGGAAGGGGAGGGGGTTACACCCTCCTCTGGGGTAGGGGTCTTGATCCTCCCTGTGGAACGAGCGTCCCCCCCCGCTCACACACACACACACACACACACACACACACACACACACACACACTCACACCACAGCACAGCCGCGTTGGTGAATGTGGGTGACTGAGCTGCTCGTCATCCACTCCTCGCCCAAAGAAAAGAGACAGGAAGAGACTATGGGGTTTGGTCTCACAGTGTCTGCTTGCTGTGTCCTCGTTTTCGTCCCCTCAAAGAGAGAGAGAGCTAAAATAGACTGACGGAAAGATAGAGGGAGGGAGGCAGAGAGAGAGAGTGAATCAGAGTGTAAGAAAGAGAGAGAGAGAGCGAGAGAGAGAGACAGAGAGAGAGAGGGACCGAGAGAGGGGGAGAGAGAGAGGCAGAAGAGATGTTAGTGATTTATTTTAACGTTGCTTTCTGCATTGCTAGCGCTTTCAGCTCTCTGGGGGAATGTGTGCAGGAGGGAGAGGAGATTGACGTGGGGTTGCACAGACAGATGACACACCTCAGATACACTGCCCATCCCCCCCCCTCCGCCCTGCTCTCCTCTCCGACCCCACCAGACCCCGCCCGCTGAGAGGGAGGAAAGGCTGCTAAATGCAAGGAGAGATGAATGCACAGAGGAGGGATGTAGACAGGCATGGAGGGATGGAGAGAGGGAGATAGGCTATGACGGAGGATGGGGAATAGAGAGAGGGAGATGGGAAGATAGGCCCTAAGAGAGGGATGGAGCGAGTGATAGAGAAGGAGGAAGTCTGGGAGGGTAGGGGAAACAGAGAGAGGTAGCGAGGCATGGGGGGGGGGGTGGTGGATGAACACAGACTGGGAGTGAGAGAGATGGAGAGAGGGCGACAGGCGGTGAGGGAGGAAGGGGGGGGGGGGGGGCTGATGAAGTAGGTCAGACACAGTCTTTGGGTCAGGCCACTGGCTCTGTGCGTCGGTGATTCAGTCACTGCACAAACACCACGCGCTGCTCTGAAATAACAACCAGAGCCGAGCAGCAACATGGGGGAGGAGGAGGAGGAGACGCTGGGTAAACAACTGGTTTGCCCCGCCCTACTTTAGCTCCAATCCGCTCACTGTCTAGGAGATGGAGCGCCTGTGTGTGTGTGTGTGTGTGTGTGTGTGTGTGTGTGTGTGTGTGTGTGTGTG
>JAVQJS010060758.1:0-30570 GCA_036024795.1 Galaxias rostratus | reverse complement strand
TCATTCCCAGTGAGGCACAGTTGGTGCTTGGTGCCCACTGTTCTGTCAAGCCAGTACTGTATCAGCCGGCCACAGTAGGGGTCTGTGTGTGTGTGTGTGTGTGTGTGTGTGTGTGTGTGGGTGTGTGTGTGTGTGTGTGTGTGTGTGTCTGTGTGTGTCTGTGTGTGCGTGTGTGCGTGAGTGTTTGTGTGTGTGTGTGCCTGCGTGTCCATACGTGCCTGACCATATGCATGTATGTGTGTTTAGGTAAGCAAGAGACACAGAGCAAATCAGTATGTGAATCCATACTGTAACTATCATAAATTTAATAATAATAATCCATGGTATTTATAAGTGCCTTTCTAGTCAATAAGGGACACTGTACAATAGTCTTAATACCCTAATTTAATACTGTAACTCCAGGTGTTTAAAAGAAGTTCGGAAAAAAACTCAAAATTTCCTTGGGAGCATTAGTGAAAAGACAGTTGTCATTGCTGAGTAAAGAATCTGACATAGTAACAGACAATCAATCCATTCACTGCCGTGTTGATACGCAAAATTAAATCAGAATGGCTACTATTTTATAGAATCACATATTTGTCTTCCATAGGGTAACTTGTTCCGGCATATTTTTCTGTAGCTAGGATGTCACAACCACTCCGACAACAATGCACAAAGGCGGTGACACGCCCTACCATTAGCGGCAGTGTCAAAGGCTGGTACCATTATGCAGTCTGGCACAAACTAACATGCTGCATGATAAGTCAGGTGATGTGCCTCACTGGCAAGCAACGCTATCAACAACGTATGATACAAGTAGGCTAATACAAGCAGGCTTTACATTCTGCCGCCAAAAATAGCGGAGGCTGCATGGGTATGCCCCTCAAAGCTCTAAGGCCACAGCTGTGTCACGGCAGACTCTGTTTGGGGTTTACATGTCCCCTCGAATGGGTAGGGTAATTTCCCCCCCCAGACAAACACATCTTCCACCTCCCCGCTCCAACTTGCACCAGTTTAGACTAACCCAAGCCAGCTGATCCAAAACACGCTGACCAGCTGCATGATGAAATAGGTCACCTGTACATCCTGCTATAAGGTTGCATCAGTCATGAGGCTGCTCTTCCTCACACACAAGTTTCTCAGACGTCACTTTCCTCAGATTTACATGCGCGTGCACACACATACACAAACAAACACACACACACAAGCACACACACACACACACACACACACACACATACACACTTTCCATTAGACAGCCTAGCTCTGAGACCCCTTTAGGCAACTAATCTATCACACAACGTAGCCCCCTCAAAGCGTATTAGACTTGTCTGACTAATCAGGGCATTTCAAACTGTTCAAAGTGTCATAGTACGATGATATTTGGATGCCGTGACACAACTTGGATGTAGTTGGATGCAGTGTCGGACCTGACTGCGGTACAGGTTGAACAAGTTTCACGCACATGCTGTGGCTAGTTTTGCCATGTATCTTAGTTGAGCTAATGAGCAGGGTGCATTCAGGTGAATGTCTCTGGGAAGTGGGAACTTACATATGCAGATGCTAGCCAGCAGCCTGGTGGCTATAAATGGTGGTATACAGTTCTCAAAGGCAGGCTGCAAAACGTAGTTGGAGAAAGTAAGGGCAATGACCGCCAAAGTAGTGGGGTACATAATGAGGACGGCACTCCACAAGAGGAGGAACCTGGCACAGGGAGAACAAAACACTTGTTTGACCATGTCACGTTTGATTGCTTGGTCAATGGTTGTTTACTCCTATACACCCATTAATCAACCATACATTGCAATATGCAATATAAACACTTACATGTTATCACCATTTAAATCTGCCGACGGTAATATATTAGGATATAAATTATGTATTTGATAAACAGTAGATCTCACACGATTTAAATAAATGTTCTGCATGCTAAAAAAAGCTATTCTCACAAATCAGATAATTACAAACTGGCAGAGGATATTGTTATGCGGTTATATTGGATATTGTGTAAAAATAAAGATTGTTAAAATGTATTGTTTTGATTAACCAAATACTAACCTTACGAATTGAAGTCATTATATGGTGTCCCAACATACCTTTTAGAATTCCCTCTGTGCTTTACATGGACACTTACCCAACTAACCCTCCAAATATCTCTGTAACATATGAGTAGTCTCCCCCCGACTTGGGGATAGTAACGCCCAGTTCAGCGTAGCACATGGACCCCAGGGCACATATCCCCCCTCCGAGCACCCACACAATCAGCGACAGGCCCACAGATCCTGCATGCTCCAATACCCCCTTGGGAGAGATGAAGATACCTGAGCCAATGATGTTGCCTGGGAGAGACAAGAGAACACAAAATATAACTCATCTAGTTATTCTAAGATGATTTCCATCCTTGATTCCTAATCTTAGCTTGACTTTGAAATGACTCAAACATACATTGTGATCATTTTGAGCAGACCACACATATGATTGACATTATTATATGGTCTTTTTCCAAGAGCTTTGAGGCTGACTGCTACTCACCTTCTACAATACCAATACAATGTTATCATTGAACCAAGAAGCAACTGCGTAATCTAAACCTACCAGGATATACAATGTATAAATGTCATTAGAGCGATGGACCTTTCTAATTCAAATCTTATGCAGAGTCAGTGTACTGGAAACATTTAGATGTTGAGAACCCCCTTTATGCACGCCATATCGGACAACAACTCATTAAACGGATTTGAACAGTGAACTGTAGACTTCCCACTGTCAGATTTGATACTGAACTACTTGGTGAGAAGCGGAGCAATTACATAATGTGTATTGTGGTTTTGTGTTTGTGCTCTCAGAAATACTGGTAAAATTAACAATTGTCTTTTCTTTTGCCAGAAGTGCTCCTCTTGAACTCTACGCCAGGTCATTATAATAAAACCTTTCAATGCACACAATTAAAAGGTGTGAGTATTACACATTTAAAAGACAATATCGATGCAACATAAAAAAGCGTATGTACACACTGAAGCCTCTCTACAAAACATTACAATTAGAAACTACAATGTTTGGCCTCCACTGATACATGCTTATTATTTATGCTGGAGTCATCTCCATTTAGTGACTGAAAGCTTATCCAAGGGTCTCCTAATTTGATCCAAGACTCTATAAATCTCCCTCCTGTTTCAATTGGCGTACTTTAAAGGAATTGCTTTTTCTTCCCAAGTGCCATTTTCCTTCAGTAAATCAATGTTACAAAATATGGTATACTAGTTATATTTAGGTTACAAAATATGTCACAGTGACTTTCTAATAATAATAGCAACAATACCTGTGATTTACAAGCACCTATTTGGTAACTCAAGGACTTCACAAAAGAAGCCGTAAAGTGAACACAGAACTTGGTAAATCCACTTTCAGTTTTTTGACTCAGATAAGTGGAACAAGATTCAACATATAGAATAAAAATGAGAGCAGTTTGTTTCTGCTGAAGAATAAAAAAAAATCACTGAGGGATTTTGGAGCAAAATAGTGGTCTTATTTTGGTTGAAACTTGAAAATATTGTACTGGGTTGTAAATATTGTATTTTGTTTTTTTATTTATAATCTTTATTTATTTACTTATTTTGTAATTGATCTCAACTGCATTGAAACAGGGCACCACTTGAAAATAGATCTTATTTGGTTAACCCTATATAAATAAATAAAAAATTTAATAATAACATCGGGGATAAACTCAATTTCTTACTTATGTTTTAAAGCAAGCTCAGTTACTATATAGCAGTCAACCAATAATGTATGCATATGTCCTTATTTTTACACTATCAAGACACCCAAACATTTAAACTGATTACCCAAAGGATTAAAGAAAGATAAGCTGCTTCCAAAGATCTTGTACCCAATTTTTGAACACTTTTTTGTATTATTTCTTTCTAGTAGGACCAGAACAACAACCTATGGCAGGGAACACACATACATCAATTCCCTTCTGGACACATTAGCTACACATATTTGCAGACCCAAGGTGGTAGTGTGAAGGTGGGAGCATTTCCTATAACTTCACCCAACAAGCTCGGAAACTATCTTTGACATCAGGTATAAATAAATACCCTTTCCTCCCTGATGAACTGATATCTGATTGTGAACAAGAGTGTTAGTGATAGGTGTGTGTGTAACATGGTGTATCACAGACTTCAGATTTTCTACCTGAACTTTAGCTGACGCTCCATTTTGTTTTTACCAAGTCCATTATCCACCCCCTACAGAAAAATAAACATTTCAGTCGAGACAACATTTATTTCAAGCAAATATTAATGCAGTTGACCTTGTCTGACAGATAAGCTTAGGACCTCTAAAATAAAACTTTGATTAAATCATCACAAGCACTTAATTTTTGTTGGGAAAATGCTATTAATTGTATTGCTCAGAAGAGAAATTCCTGTTGACAAACTTACTCATAAATCTAAGCTCTAAGTTTATTGTGAAGGTCATGCTGTGCGGTGATATTTATAAATAGAGGAAATGTTCTGAAACTAAATAAAAGTCACAGTGTACAAGTTAGGCAGACTATATTGACCATCGAGTTGATCAAGTATGGTTGTGTAAACTGTAATATACAGTAAGTACCAATCTACCAATATGAAATAAAGCTGCTTTGAAACTAATTCAAAAACTAAATTAAAGATACTTAGTTGCCTATTATTAGTATTGCAAGGATCAATGTGAAATTAATTTGAATAGATCTCTCAGATTAACATTTTATCTTTTGACCTAAATACATTAGTCTTCTTTTTCCACAAAACCTTAGAAGATGGTCCTGTTAAAATCAGGTATTTGCATAGCTTTATTTTGTTTACAGATTCTTAAATTATTTTGTATTTAAGTGTAGAATAGTAACTACGTTCCTCCATAGTTAACTGAAATCTCTATTCATAACAAATATAGTTTTTTTGTGTAGACCTGATATGTTGTGTCTATGTGTGTGTTTTTTTTACTGTTGCTCATACCTTGCCTACATTGAGTGCCTCAAGGTTTAGTTCTAGGCCCCATTCTGCTATGAATACACAGTTTGTCATCATGTATGTTTCAATGATCATGGTAAACCACACTTCCTTATTCATTTTCAATAGGTGACAGTTTTGCTCATTGTTCATGTACATAATTTTTGGGATTCAGAAAAATTTTAATTAATTTCCTTCCAAGATACCAACTGGAACTGCCAATTCAGTTATGATTTGAGATAAACAATAGGATTAGGGGGAACTTGTCTCTGAAAGCATTTCCTTTGGAATTTCAGCAGACACAAATCTTCTTAACCAGTTAGACTTGCAGTTTAAAGTTGGAGGCCTTCGTTCAAAGACAGCCTGCTAATCGAGTACCCCGTGACCAGCAATTTGGAACTACGCAATGCATCAGTGGCGCGCGTTGATATTGGACTTTGTGTTACCAACATCTGACCAAAGATGTTAAACAACAAAACGGGTTGTTTATTTTTTAATTGGAAAAAGTTGTACATTAAGAAAGTTACATCATTTTGGTCATATATTTTAGACTGGACAAGACCCACTTTATTACCCTTTCACCTACAAAGTGAAAAACGCAAAATAACTGTCCTCAGGTGGAGCATTAATAACGTATTCAGAGTTAAGCAGTAAAATCATTTATTTAGAATATGTTCATTTTGATGCATTTATGCAGATTGATGGGATAGGTAGTAAGTATAGTTAGCAACCCCAGATACATCTATCAATTTTTTGGGGGAAACAGATAATTTTAAACCCCTATCTACCTATTCGCTCTCATTGATCAAAGATTTTGAGCTATTCCTGAAAAAGTTTTTTTTATGACGATACCACAGCTCAATAGGTCAAAGTATTTTCAATCCAAAATGAATCCACAAATACTATATTAAACTTTACAAACCATCTAACTTTTGGTACTTTCAGCCATGTAGTTATAGCCTACATTTGATAAATAATTGCTAAAACACTGGGGAAAATTACTCGGCTGACAGAGAAGGTCTAAATAATGACACGTGTAGAGAAAGTGGTGCTATAGGTCTGACTGAGCATCTCTCAGTATGCCTGTTGCCTGGGTTCTAGGTCCATCTAAATATGTATTTTACAAAAACAAAAACAAATGGTGGAGGCTCGTCATAACTCATCATTTCCCATCTCATCTGCCATCTTATTTAACAATACTGTTCGTGAAATACAGTAACACAAATTGTCAGTAAAAACTATTCAGCCACGTAGCAGCGCACTGAAAAACGCCTACTTCCAGCGGATAATTTGAGTGATTCGGAAATGCATCAGCAGCAATTGAACAGTCATCTCATCTCCGTGCGTAAAGCAGTGATGCGTTTAGTATTTGCTGCCTCAGTGTGCCACTACCACCAGTCTGTTTTGAGGCTGAGCAGAGGATACCCTCAACAAGTTAATTAGTAAACATTTGCTAGGGTCCAATAAAACAAAGTAAGAGCACACAAACAGTCCGCCACAAGATTATGCATTTTTAAAAGTACACACAAACTACATTAGACTACCATATGCAAAATCGAGACATTATCCAGCAAATTAACTTTTACCACACTTTGTAGTGAATTATCTGTTGTTGGTCTGTATAGATTAAGGACCCAAAAGTGTAATTTCTCACCAATGATGATGGCGCACGCGCTCGGGAGTCCAATTTCTTTTTTAAGAGTCACTCTGTCTGTCCCCGAGATACTTTTATCTTTACGATTGTCTTCCATCTCAGGCTCCTGCTTAGCGCAGTTCCTACGGTTCCTCTCGGTTCCATCCATTTCTAAAACTATAGAAACCCCAACCTTATCGCTAGTATGCGCTCATATATATACGACATAGATGCACGGTGAGTGTGAGCATGCGCAAAACTCTAAATTAGTCTCAAAACTCCTCATCCAACTGTACATGTTGAAAACGTTCACTCCTAGTGGAAGTAGTTTAAATAATGACTGATGTACAGCATGACTGAGGTACAATTACAGTTATAAGTAAATACCTTGTTAAACTCAAGTATTTGTAATCGGTAATACAGGTAAACAATAAAGCATGTCATAGTTTACTATTAGTTAATTGAAAAGACACAACATATCTTAACGTAAAAATATATGGGAAACTGAAGATTGCATGGTGCAAGAGCTTCTTTGTTTTCCTCAGGTGTAATCTGGGTGTAGTTGACCTCAAATAGCTGACATTCACCAAATTTGAACCTGATCCTTTGCACCTCTTCCAATGCCTTAGACATTTAAAGAACATGGAAAGCATACATTAGCTACTCATGCTAGAACATTTTGGTTTCAAAACAATGTATTACTATATCTACACGTGTAAGACCTCTTTCAGTTTGATGAACTAGTACATTAGTCAGATAAGTGATTATTGTTCGTCGAGGGAGGTTAACCCAACAATTTCCCAGAATAAATAGTTGAAGCTCACATAAGGTTTATTTTCCATGTCCATAAGCCCATCTCGGCCCATCACCTTTGCCTTTGTGCGTGGCATGCCATTGCTCCTAAATCTGCAGTTAAGTGTGAAACTTTTTGTGTTCTACATTTAGGTTTTATTTATCATGACTTTCATTTCCTGGTGATGTCAGTCTCTGTCTGCTTTCTTTATTATGACATTGTAATTATTTCAATGAGCATAGTCTATCTAACAGAGCCCAGCTCAGCGTAACATATTAAAACATAAAATTAAATCATATATTTTTACATTGCAATTTTGACAATGCTTTCTAATATGACATGTACAGAAAACCCTAAACATTATACAGTTAGGACTAATTTTAGATTAGTTTCATTCTACGTATGATGGCAATCAGACACCTGCCAGTTTTTTTTGTTTTGTTTTTTGGATTGGAGGATGTGAGATGCTGACTTGTCCAAGCCCTACAATTCTTTCTGGTTTATACAGCAACATGGAGTGCTGTCTTTCAATTTTCTAGAATGGTTACTTTTGAGTAACTACGGTTACGGTTAGGTTACCTTACCATCCAGTCCACAGCTGACTATAATTCGAAATGTAATGCAAACTTCCTGTTTTAAATGTTCCTACAGCCAAATATTCAGAAACATAATGGTTATTTGAATCCAATTATCCTCCATTATTCTGTTTTTGAATATTAGTCCTTGCAGTGCTTCGCTTCTGGTTATGTATGGTCATATGATGGAAGGGTAGTTTGATTGGGGGAAAGACTGCAAAAGAGACATTTATGTTTTCATTGCAATCATGCTTCACTCCTATTCCTTGCGCTCATTTAATAAATTGAATAGTTTGTATCCTCCCCTTCATGCAATTGCAGTTGAAAAACAAAGCTTAATGCCCAACGAGCACAGCACAAACCCTGCTATGGACTCAAGAGTGACCATGTAAGAAACTACAACCTACCTTGACTGGTTGACTGATACACTAACACAGAGCTTAAAAAAGGTAACGTGAAACCTACCCCTGTTGCTCAGCCCCAAAGTAGCCTATCCTGTGAATCGAGGCCATTTAACACTTGCTTGATGGAAATTAGATCTAAACCTGTCACCAGGAAACACTGAAATGAAATGATGTCCCCTTAAACATAACACACACACACACACACACACACACACACAAATATATATATATATAATTAATATTATCAATATTTAATGCAAATTACTGAAGAATAAAATGTTCGTAGGGTGAAATATATTGCATCTGGATTGCCCGAAAATATGAGTTTGGTATGGAGAGCAATAAGTTACATGCATTTTACTAACTCGAGTATCTGGAGAGCGCCCACTGAAAGCATTGTGTGTGTATGTGTGTGTGTGTGTGTGTGTGTGTGTGTGTGTGTGTGTGTCTGTGTGTGTATTTGTGTGTATTTGTGTGTGTGCGTGTGTTTGTATTTGTGTGTTACTAGGGAGAGGCTGGAATGCCTGGTCCCAGAGGAGAGGATGGTCCTGAGGGGCCAAAGGGACGTGTTGGACCCCCTGGAGAGCTTGGGCCCATCGGTCTGGTGGGAGAAAAGGTCAGGGAGGGAGCTATATATTCTGTTGGATGAAATATAACATTGATCACATTTATGTTAGAATCATTGTTTAATAATTTATTAAAGAACAATCAAGCACAACTTCATTACGGAACATTCTCACAATTCCTCAAGGTGAACAGAAGTCAAATGTGCTTTTCTGCAATCGTTGATTTGTGAATGTATGTCTTCTAAATTAAGGGAAAACTTGGGATTCCTGGACTTCCTGGATATCCTGGAAGACTTGGACCTAAGGTCAGGACACTGCACATAAATATGTACACACACACTTTCTTTAACTTAATCTGTGTATGATAATGTGTACCATGAGTATTATGCCTAACAAATGATTGACTTATACTTGTAGGGATCTCTTGGATTCCCAGGATTCCCTGGTACAAACGGCGAGAAAGGAGCAAGGGTAAGGTTGATGATACTCGTCAGGAAGGATTGACACAATGTAAATGCTTACTAAATCAATGGCAATAAGCAGACTCCAAGTATAGACCCGTTCTATTCTCATATTGTCTCTGTTTCTGTGCTAATTCAGGGTCTGATTGGAAAGTCTGGACCAAGAGGACAAAGAGGACCAACGGTACAATTTATTTGATTTGATCCTATTTCGATTTGAAAGAACCTGACATGTTCTAAGGCTTAATGTCATCTTCTTCAGTCCTCACGTTAAGCTCTATTTAAATATTCTATTTCCCCAACAGGGTCCCAGGGGTCAGAGAGGACCTAGGGGCTCAACAGGGAAATCAGGAGCCAAGGTAAGGACGCAAACATTTGTGGAAAATGCAGGATTGTATCATCACTCGCAATAGAATTAGAATTTAAGCTTTGTCTTACGTTTTGTTTTAATGTCTTAGTGTGTTGAATGAAACATTTCCTTGCATACAAATACTGAAATTATGTTGCTGATGTAACAGTTTGGTTGTGTGTGCTTCTTTGTTTGTTTTTGCTTTTGTTTATATTAAAAGGGTACATCGGGAAGTGACGGACCTTCAGGTGGTCCAGGCGAGAGGGTATGTCGTCGCAATACTATTTTTTGACTTGATGCCAATCAATAATAATCAATGATCAGTGTGAGATCGCTAAATGAATTGGTATAAGAGCAGTTCTCCTTTTTCAGGGACTTCCTGGGCCTCAAGGAGCCAACGGCTTCCCCGGACCAAAGGGACCTCCCGTAGGTTCATAACAAAATACGTACATTTCCGTTGTTCCAGTCATCAGACGATGTTCCTATTGTTGATCATACACTTCTATCACCTCCACTCAGGGACCGCCAGGGAAAGATGGGCTTCCCGGACACCCTGGCCAGAGGGGAGAAGTTGTAAGTAATTGATCTAATTACAACATCATCACACTGTTCAATCAATTAAAAAACATTTGAATACTGTGAGGTCCTAACTTCATGAATGTTTTTGTTATTCTCAAATGGCTTAGTTTGTATATGTATACGTGTCCTTGCTCTTTTCACCTTCAGGGGTTCCAAGGCAAGACAGGTCCACCCGGGCCTCCTGGAGTGGTCGGACCTCAGGTAAGACACCGGTCCTGTCATTACACCTGTAGATATATTATAGACAGGGATTTCACCACGAGACCCAAGTGAGGACATTCTTTTTCCAATGCAAGTCATTCCGTATTCTGTCCTAGCGATGATATCCTTGGCAGTAGAAGTGTGCAGACATTTTATGTCACCCGTCTTCAAAAGTTGAGCTTTTTCTTTGTAGCTAGTACATGTCTTTGATTGGGTACATTCATGGTGACAATCCATTCTCAGTCTCCAATCCTCCATAGCTTCCCATCATACCTGCATGATTTCCATGGTGTCTCCTTTCATCCAGGGTCCCTCTGGAGAGACTGGCCCCTTGGGCGAGCGTGGCCACCCGGGACCTCCAGGTCCTCCAGGAGAGCAGGGCCTGTCTGGCCCCTCTGGCAAAGAGGGCACCAAGGGAGACCCAGGTCCTCCTGGCGGCCCAGGAAAGGATGGACCCCACGGACTGAGAGGGTTCCCCGGGGAGAGAGGACTGCCTGGCACCCCTGTGAGTACAGCCGAGGACAGCTCTATGGATGAGTATGGGAATAGTAACATTGCAGTATAAAAACAGACCTTTTATACAGACCAGTTTTGCAAAGATGCTGCAACAAAAAAGATGCCACCAAGCTGGGCTGTTGTGGACACAGAAACGCAATGTGATTTGATGTTCAATGCCAGTCAAAGATTTGGACACAATTACCCATTCACTTCAAGTTCAGTTATTTTAGATTCAGCAGGCCCATTGCTATGTCATAACCTGTGCACCTGTCTGTGTTTGTGACTCTCAGGGTGGTGGAGGACTGAAAGGAAGTGAAGGACCAGCAGGACCTCCTGGACCAGCTGTACGTCAACATACCCCTCTATCACCACATCACTATTCATATCCTCTATCTCATTGGTCGTTCCATTCTGAAAGATACAAAATTTTCCATAATTCAATCATTTAGCGTTGCTCTATAATGCTGATGTCACACCATTAGAAAGTTGTCGATGTTAACATTGCACAAGTAAGTAAGTAAGTGGTCCTGGCTATGGCTTATCACATTGCCACCTGCATTGTATTTCTACAGGGATCTCCAGGGGAGAGAGGACAGGCTGGAACTGCTGGCCCCATCGGACCCCCAGGAAGACCTGGTCCCCAGGGCCCTCCCGGATCTGCTGGAGAGAAAGGAGTGCCTGTGAGTACTATGCAGAATGAAAATATCCAAGATTTCAACTTTTTCATCTTTCATAGAGATTAAGGGATTGATTAATTTAATTGATTAGTACAAACAGAAAGGTCCTTCTCTTTGGCGGCTACACACCAATCATTTAAGTATAGAGTTTCCCTCAATTTGTCTATTGTTTTATTTCTCTCTACTCCTCCCTCACCCTCCATCTCCTCACTCTATCACTGAATCATTAACTCTATCATGCAGGGTGAGAAAGGTCCTATTGGCCCGGCTGGCCGTGATGGAGTCCAAGGCCCAGTGGGTCTGCCTGGCCCTGCTGGGTCCCCTGGAGTACCAGGGGAGGACGGCGACAAGGTCCGACACCCTCCATCCTCCTTCACATGGCATACAACAACATAAGCATGGCCGATAGCATCTAGTATACAGCATACAACTACATAAGCAGGACTCGGAACATTGAGTAGAAAAATAGGTCCCACTTGTGCCAGATGGATATATTGGAATAACAAAAGCCTTTGTCTTGTATTTGATGCATTGTCTTTGTCTTCACAGGGTGAGGTTGGAGAGCATGGACAGAAGGGAGCCAAGGGAGATAAGGGAGAGCATGTAAGTAATGTTTTCTCCTCTCTTTGTTTCTTTTTCGATGCTGGGCGGGAAAGTTAAGAGACTGCTGTAAATTCCTACATACAAGAACCACTCATACTTCTGGCGTGTTATTTAGAGTGTAAACGTGTTTTATTTGTTTGTTCTGAAGGGTCCACCCGGCCCACCAGGGCCAATGGGTCCACTTGGTCAGCCCGGTGCCGCTGTAAGTAGGATAACCCATCTTTAAGCCAAATATAATAAATTACCTGTTAGTAATGTATCATTTTTGTGCCAATGATTCTTGACCGTGGGATTTGCAGGGTGCTGATGGAGAGCTGGGAGCCCGGGGCCAACAGGGGCCTTTTGGGGCCAAGGGAGACGAAGGAACCCGAGGATTCCCAGGGGCCCCAGGCCCCATTGGACTACAGGTACAGTCACAAAGTCCTGACTCGCCAGGCTCTCAAAGTCCACGGGTATCACATCCCGACATCTCAAGCATACATGGAGCTAACAGTGGTTTGATTTGTAGCTCAAGCAAAGAGAAAGAAGCCCCACCTGAGATACAGCCTTGAGGAAACCGGAAGTAGATAGACAAGCACTAAGAGTTTAACTCTGATGTTCTGATGCTTTTTACAGGGACTACCAGGACCGTCAGGAGAAAAGGGAGAGACAGGCGATGTTGGACCCATGGTGAGAACGTTTATGGTGTTTTAATCACACAGCTGTCTTATTTGAAACTATTGGGTCTATCTTAACTCCACCCTGGTGGGTTGGTGTAAGATGTAAGTTTGACCGTGTGTCTCTCCAGGGTCCTCCAGGGCCTCCTGGCCCCCGCGGCCCTGCCGGTCCCAGCGGTGCTGACGTGAGTACCCGCCTCATTATCTCATACCATTATCTTATATCTTATCATCACATACTTTTGATACATGGTTAAATTTACAACACAACACCAGTGTCACAGTTATACAGATTCGTCACACAAGGTAGTCATAAATTGGGAGAATTGCACAATTTGAAACTTTATTATGGATCTTGAAGCAGAAATACATTGATTGATTGATTTGTTTGTTTGATTCAGGGTCCCCAAGGTCCTCCTGGTGGTTTGGGTAACCCCGGCAACCAGGGAGAGAAGGTATGAAAATAGATGTATTGTTTATGAGATGTTCATATTTATTATATGTATGTCTATGTCCCACTAGTGCTTGATGAAAAACTGACCAAGCAGATATGATCTGACAGGGAGAGCCTGGCGAGTCAGGACCCCCCGGAATTGGAGGAGAGCCAGGAAAGAAGGTGAGATGGAGATTAATATATATTTGATAAAGAGAAAAAATATAAAGATATGTGTTAATGTATAACTTTTTTATGAATTCATTCTAGTTGAATTGATTTAGTATGGACAGATAAGTCAATGCTTATTTTTTTCCACGCATTGTGCTATTCATTGTGATTGACAGCATAATTGCCCAATTACAGGGTCCTCGTGGAGAGCGTGGTGACAAGGGAGAGGCGGGACAACCTGGTACATCTGGACCAACGGGAGGAAGAGGAGGCCCAGGAGATGATGGACCCAAAGGAAACCCTGTATGACTCCCTCTTAAACTAACTCAAATCTGTCACTTTGTATGAATTCATACATACTTTATACCTCATTATCTGTCTTTGATTGTATTATTTTTCTCTCGAAAGGGTCCAGTTGGTTTCCCTGGTGACCCTGGTCCTGCTGGTGAAGTTGGTCCCAGAGTGAGTATTAACCAATATGTATTGTTCTGTAAAGCCTTATTTGAGTTATTCACATTAATTAACTATTTTGACAAAACAACTCACAGTCAAAGTTGCAATTATTTTTGCAATTCGATTTTGCTCTTCTATTCCGCACTTGTCAACACACATTTGTAATCTGTGTTCATGAAAGATATTTTGGTGTTTATGTTCGAGGATGATTCCATTAGAAAAAAAAATTGATCTCCCAATCATTTCACTTAGCAATAGATGAGCAACCATTCATTGATAACGTGTTTCTTTACTAATAAGGGTCAAGATGGAGCAAAGGGGGAGAGAGGAGAGGATGGTGAACAAGGACAAGCTGTAAGTGATAAATGTGTATCGTGCACAGAATAATATACAGCATCTATCTGATGCACTGACTGGCTTGCATAGGGAGCCTTTATGTTAACCACGCCTCTCCCTTGTCTCCTGCAGGGTTCCCCCGGACCTACTGGGGAGAACGGACCTCCCGGCCCACCTGGAAAGAGGGTAAGAAGATACATTTCAGTTAATAAAATCATCACAAACGTCCCAATCCAGGCAGTTTTTTTCAAATTCAACTTTTTTTTTACAATTTCTAACCTTAAAATGAAGATGAATGATGAAGAAAGGTGCCATAGGTTTCCATTGGGCCTAATCTACTCCAAACATATGAATATAATTACGTAATAAAAAGCTCTCTTTTTGGACTAATATCCCAGGGCCTTGCTGGAACCCGAGGGCCAGAGGGACGCCAGGGGGAGAAGGGAACCAAGGTGGGTGTTCACGTGTCACAATGGTTTCATCGTTTTAAGGCCTGTCCCTTTGGACCTCAATATTAAATAGGTTGACTTAAGTCTAGGACCGGACACAAACTTTAGGCTCGGTCGTCCCAGGATAATGTTTTCATGTCAATGACAACAGAAACGTTCTGTGGCTTTAACAAGCAACTTTCCCTAAATAAATAAAAATTGTTTATCTAGAATTCACTTTATTTTACTTGTCCAACCCAGGGAGAGTCAGGTGCTCTTGGACCTCCAGGAAAGACCGGCCCGGTTGGACCACAGGGCCAACCAGGAAAACCAGGAACTGAGGGTCTGAGAGGACTTCCCGGATCAGTGGTGAGAGAAAAAAATATCCCTTTCTCTGTTTTGGAGCCTAGTTCAAGACTGGCCTTCTCAGTCTGCTGTAGAACTAATTGCCAAATCCGGTTCTCTAAAAAGAACTCCGGTCATAACATTTATTTGAATCCCAGGAATAAAGGCATAGTCCTGGAAACCTGGAACGTGAACTTTTTATGTCGATGCGTTTGACCACACCACTCTGCTCCCCAAAGAACAACGAATGGATATATTGTTAGACAATGGAGATCAGATTGTAAAGAAATGTGGACCTTGTTTTGAATATCTCCGTTTGTGATGCTGTTTTTCAGGG
Organism: Galaxias rostratus; assembly: GCA_036024795.1. Lineage (NCBI taxonomy): Eukaryota > Metazoa > Chordata > Actinopteri > Galaxiiformes > Galaxiidae > Galaxias > Galaxias rostratus. The sequence continues at coordinate 15,105 of JAVQJS010060758.1, read as the reverse complement.
TGAACAGGGATCTCCTGGTCCTGCTGGGCAGAAAGGGCCTCCTGGACCCCTGGTGAGATCAGAACTTCCATATTGCTTTTCACTTCCAGACGTCACTTAACTATCCACTCAGGATTCAGACCGTGGCAACCATCACAAATACACCCCAAATCTGCTAAACTGTAACATCAAATCCCCCTCCCATCATCCTCTCCATCTCTTTCTTCTATCGTCTTCCTCTCCTCCAGGGTCCTCCTGGTCTTCCTGGTCTGCGAGGAGATGGTGGTGCCAAGGGAGAGAAGGGTCACTCGGGTATGATTGGTTTGATCGGACCCCCCGGAGAGCAGGGGGAGAAGGGAGATCGCGGCCTTCCCGGACCTCAGGGATCGTATGGGTCCAAGGGGGAGACTGTGAGTCACAAATCACCAAAAAAGACAAGATGTTTGCCGTTCATCCTCATTTTACACATCGCCACGTATCTGTGCGTACACATGCGCGCACACAGACTTACTCACATTCAAGCAAAAATGATGCATCTCAATGCAGCTTTTCATGAATGTTTAGATCTACTGCAAGCTTCCCCAAATACCAAAAACAATAAATATATGTGGCGGTTCTAAGGGGACAGTTTACAGACTGAACAGTCGTGTATTTGCATTATTGAACCCCTCCCTGTATGTTTCATCCTAGGGTGTATCCGGAGGTACTGGACCTATCGGGCCAGCTGGTCCCGCTGGTTTGCCTGTAAGTATCTACACCAGCCTTATGCTTCTCTGTGTGCTCCTCTTAGCTTTTTCAATAGATGTTTTGGGGTAATTGTCTTGAATTGTTCTACTATGCCAATAAAATTTCATAATATCCCCACAGGGTCCCCAAGGTATTAAGGGAGCTAAAGGTTCTACTGTGAGTACAATCTTTAATTATTTTTGATCAAATACAAAGATATCCACAATTATGACATTTGTATGAAAGGTACTTAGTGGATGTGTGTGTGTGTTTTTTGTGTAACAGGGAGGAGCTGGGCCAAAGGGAGAGAAGGGTGTTTCAGGACCTCCTGGACCTCCAGTAAGTAGAATAAACATCCACTTAGCAATAGCCAACCATAGTCAATCTGCCAGTCGGTAAAAACACAAAAACAACAGCAGACGGACTTTGTTTTTACCACCAACATTTCCTGTCATATTGCTTCCAATTCCTCACTAAACATCTTGCTGTACGTTCAGGGTCCCCCAGGCGATGTTATCCAGCCCCTGCCCATCCAGATCCCCAAGAAGTCCAAGCGTTCAATTGATGCCAGCAAGATGATGTCGGAGTCCGAGACAGCGGCTGACGGCACCGGCACGGAGCACCTGATGGGCACTGAGGGGATGGAGGAGATCTTTGGCTCGCTCAACTCCCTACGGCAAGAGATCGAGACCATGCGCTTCCCTCTGGGCACCCAGGACAGTCCCGCTCGCACTTGCCAGGACCTGAAACTCAGCCAGCCAGACATCAAAAATGGTAAGAAATAAGGAAATGAATTTTCCCTTTCCTTGAAATTTTTCAATTGGTTGCTTTCACATAAAAAAAACTTGTGTTGACGTAGCAAATGGGCTTTGCTTCAAAATGAATCCACAGTGCTAGATCTACCATCACCCACAGTGAGCACTCTGATTAAAGTGCATTTGTTGTATCTCTCTGCCACCCTCTTTAGGAGAGTACTGGATCGACCCTAACCAGGGCTGCTCTCGAGACTCCTTCAAGGTGTTCTGCAACTTCACAGCAGGTGGCGAGACCTGCCTGTACCCCAGTAAGACCCTGGATACGGTAAGACTGGAGGTGCTGAGTGTCCAATCATCTCTGTGTTGCAATGGCCACAGCTTACCAATTCAAACTACAATAACAATAACAATCTTAGTTTCTGAGAAATTATATTTTTGCTGATGTAATAATCTAATATTCAAAATATTGACATAATTGTAATCCTGTTTGTGTGTGTGTGTGTGTGTGTGTGTGTGTGTGTGTGTGTGTGTGTGTGTGTGTGTGTGTGTGTGCGTGCGTGCGTGCGTGTGTTACAGGTTAAGCTCAGCTCATGGGCTGAGGAGACCCCGGGATCCTGGTTCAGTGAGTTCTCAACAGGCAGCAAGGTTGGTGGCTAACCAATTCATTGAGCTCTTACTGTTGTTTTTGAGGGGCATTAAGAAAACATATTTTGTCAGATTGAATTGTGAGAAAACATTCTCTTAATTCTTGTTCAATCTATTTCCATTCTGTCCCAGCTGTCATACGTGGACTCCAACGGCGAGTCCATCGGCGTGGTTCAGCTCGGCTTCCTGCGCCTGCTCAGTGTCCAGGCCCGCCAGAACCTCACCTACCACTGCCACCACTCGGTGGCCTGGGCCGACCGCACCGCCAAGAACAACCACAAGAGGGCGCTTCACTTCCAGGGCGCCAACGAGGAGGAGCTCAGCTTTGAGACCAGCCCTTACATCAAAGCTCTGGTCGACGGCTGCTCTGTGAGTAACACACACATGCAATTGTTCAACCTAATGCATGTAGATAAATCTTGCATGACATCACAGAACTAACACAGTTCAACTGCTTCACTACTATTTTTATTCCCAAGTGGTTTGAAGGCAGAATGATCTGAAAGTAGCCTGCGAGTCTGCTTTTCCCACTCTACTTATGGCTTACTGCCATGATCCTTTTCTCATTGCCTTTGGGCTATTCTGCTGTCGGTTACTCACTCTCCTTTTGTGTCTCTTTGTCTGCAGTATCGTAAGGGCTTCGACAGGACAGTGCTCGAGGTGAACACACCACAGGTGGAGCATCTCCCTCTGCTGGACATCAAGATCTCAGACTTTGGGGAGAGCAACCAGAAGTTTGGCTTTGAAGTGGGACCTGTCTGTTTCCTGGGCTAAACACACATGCACACACACACACACACATACACACAAACACACACACAATGAGCAGCGTTAAAAGAAACAGAAAATAATACACACATTCACTCACAAACTACACACATGCTGATTGTTACATGCACTTAAAGACACCTGTTCATACACTTAGACATTTTTACATTGGCCACACCCACCCAGTAATTTGTAAATTAACTTTATAAAACAAAATGCATACGGCCACATACACACACCCACACACAAACACAAATGCTGTTGTGAGACAGACATGCACTCACGCTCAAGTAAATGCCCGGGGGGATAACACCTTCCCAACAAGTAATGGACGACACAGTAAAGATCAAAACAGAGCACGAACACTTTTGCGCAAAGGAGACCGACGCTGGAAAGACCACAAAAAAAGAGAGGTAGATAGCGTTCCTCTGAATAAAACAGTGTTCTAACAACAGTGGTTGGCCCTGGGAAAGGGCCAGCGCCACCATGCCAGAACCCCCTGCCTCAGTGCCCCCTCTCACTCCTGTCTCCTCCTCGCTGTCTCCCTTTTCAACTCGTCTTACCTACTCTACCTCTTTGCTTTCCCTGGCCGCACCCCAAAAAGCCCACTTGTACGTCCTTTGCATCAAACCAACCTTTTACCCAAACCCTAGTTCCTAACTAACAACATTAAAAGGGAGCCAAACAAATGGAGCACCACCAGATACCATCAGGAGTAAATAGAGGAATGGACGATTGTACAAACTCTATTCGGGGCACGTATTCCAGATCATCTTAGTCAATCACCAAGTAAATGTTCATATTTCGGTTCTGTTCATAACAAATTGTCTGTATATAACAGATGGTAGCCAAAAATTACATGCGTACTGTAAAGCCAAGCACATTAATCGTGGGCTCTTGGTGCAACATGGTTGTTAGGGTCCAACAAGCCCCGCTATCGTGTGAAAAAGGCATTTTGTGAAAATTAACAACTTTTCTCAGTACTGTAAAACTACTAAAAAGTCCTAACAGCAATGAAAGGTTTCTCTTCATATTGGATCAGGACAAATCAAAACGTGAGAAAATATAAAATTATAAACACAAAAACCATTTTCCTTGTGAATTGTTCTGAACATGGTGTTACTATACATGTATTTTGTTGTTGTTACAACTGTCTTGAACCGTGTACTGAGATCGTGGACCATCTGAATATGCCATAGTAATGCAATCAAATTGATTCTGGTATTCACGGTATCAATTATTTTGTGTTTCGATTATTGCTATCATAGAGCATTTCAACAATTTTACTGGCATCCCCATCTCTTCACAAATACAGAACATATCAGGGTTAAAAATGTGTATATGAGTTTGATCAATGCCTGAAAAATAAGTTCTCTCATTACGATCATGAATAAATACATGATTTTTGAAAAACTATGTGGCAAGGTGCTAATTATACCAAAGCATAAATGTGTTAATGTTCAACATATTTTTTTTGTCTTTTTAGCCTCATTCACCATAATGCAATAATGTCTCCAGTTTAATTTTTAGATAAAATGTGCATTAGAAACCATTTGTACAGAGATAATAATGTTCTATTGTATTTATTTGAAACATACAGGGTGCTTTTAAAAAGAAATACATACAACCAATAATTGCAGTCAAATGTGGTATATTCCATTTGTATTTATTTCGTAGACCTCACATGAAGGTACATTTTTTTTAAATGCCTTATTAAACTAACACCAAACTGAGTTATAGCTATCCGTGCATACCCTATTGTGGGCTATTCAATTTAAATTTAAACAATGTCAACCTTATAATCTGGCCATCCTTCAACTATAATCATTTTTCATCAACTGTACTGTGCTGTTAAGTTTTCTTCCTTTGTTATTAAATGGTGACTCTCCCATGCTTCCCCATTTCATTGCTGTTTCGACTGTCATGACAGTTGGTTGGAACGTAGAAGCAGCTAGGGTTAAACTGAGATTGGCAAGGATTGGGCTAGGGCTGGGGTTTGGGTTGGTGTCCACAGTTGAGCGAGTTGGGACGAGGGATGAATTGTATCACCATTTGAAAGAAGATTTGTCACATGCCAGCAAACTTGCCAAAGAATTTTGTCTTTCTGGATTGGCAAGCCACCGTTGGTAAGAATTTTAGTTTAAAATCACAGCGAGCAGGAGTTAGCTTGCGGGAGGGAAAGGAAGATTACCTTCCACCCGTGGAAAAGACTTACAATGTTGTAAAATGTGGATTTGGGGTAATATCAAAACCTTAGAGTTTCATTTATGTTTTTGTTTTATTTGTTTGTCTACTGGTATAGCATGGAAGGGGGGTATGACCTAAACTAAGATAAACTGAATATGTCATAATTCTCATTAGAGAATTACTTTGACTATTGTTTTTTGTGTTGAAGACAAACAAATGTTCTAACAGAAATATGGTGCTGAAAAGAGAAAAAGTATTATTTTATAATGTAAGTATTGTTTTTTCAAATTTTGTTTCTGTAATATATAATCTTTTTAAAAAGAGCTGCTTGACTCCATTGTTTTTCTTCAAAATACCTATTTTTCTCCACTCGCTAGTCTTTGAATGGCTGTAATATACCTTCAGGGCCTTCCAATGGTTCATCCCTGTATGCAGCAGTGCTGATCTGAACTGCTTGCTTTTTAAACAGCATCCAGTAAAAACAATTTTTTTAACCCACAAGACACACTGGTGTGAGGTGTATAACTAAATCCCAACGATAGTTTAGTAGTACCCCTTAACCAAGGAACCTCAATGCATTATCTTGGCCTAGCACTTTGTAACTTATCAACAATCAACAACTGCTAGTTTCATCTCAGTTTGTGGCTGCTGATTTGATACATCCTCCCCAGCTCCATCAGTGATTTTCAGACCTTACATTTTGACCTTTTAATTTCTGCATTATTTATTCCACTATTTTAATTAATTCGTGATTTTAAAATGTGTTTTATGTTGAACATTTTTGATTAAACGTATTCAAATGCACCATTATTATGATTGCTCTTCATGTGTATCAGTCAACAATTCCCAGTTTAAAGTAATTTCATATGGGCAATGGTAGCTTTATGTGTAGTAGGTTATGAATCAAACATGCCTGTAATAGAAGTAACCATTCTGGTATGATAACCATCTTGCATAGGCTTTCAAAACCCACAGATCTAATAGCTATGGGCGGTTTACATAGAAGTAAAGGCCACAGAACCACTTCCAAAATCAGTTTTAATTATTCACACAAGGTGGACTTACACTGTAGTCATCTGTTATTAAAGTAGCAAAAACATGATCAAAAATTAACTTCCATCAGTCATTAAAGGCACAACTGGTACTTCAACTGGCCATCCACTTGACTTAAAAGAAATGACAGACAGTTGAGCTCAACCAATAAACAGTCCCCCTAGGATAATAATGGTTAGAATGCATTAACAGGATGACAGATTTGATACAGTTGGGTACAGTCTTCTTAAAGCAATGAAAGAATGTGTAAATGTGGTATGTTTACAATAACAATAAAAGTCAAATAAGTAAATGCAATACATTAAAACATACAAGCCAGATTCCAAATGCACCCCTGTAACATACCTGTCACTTCCATACTAGTTCCAGTGATGTAACGAGAGTCATCCGAAGCGAGAAAGGCACAGACATCAGCTATATCTACATGGAGGGAGAGAGGAACAGTCAGAACTTGTTGTCGTTGGTGGTTTCAAGCTAAACAGCATTAGCATTACCATCTATGTATTTTGAGAAACTTTGTAGCTATGTTCACCTGCTGGTTCACCCATTCTTCCAAGTGGCACCATGGAGGTCATCTGTACACAGACACATGCGTATGACTTAGAGTATGTTAATGACACAAACTGACACAGGGTTCTAATAAAACATTTCCAAGACCCAGGTAAACATAGGTTGGATCTCATTGCCTACCTTACTGATGATCTTCTCTGGCACTTTCTCTGTCATAGGAGTTGTGATAAATCCTGGCAGTACACAGTTACAACGGATCCCATATCTAGTTTGGGAAAGAAAAATATAGATGTTGATTGAAAAAAAAAAAAGAAATGAAAAAGGAAAGGGACCGTCTTCCCCAGTTTGGTCACTTCTGAAGGAGAAGTGTAAATCAGCATGTTTGGCCCCTCAGTCTGTTTGGCCTTTTGTAGTGAGCTGAAGTGCTGCTATGTCTGACCTACTGAGTTCTTTGGCAGCGGTTCTGGTTAGTCCCTCCACCCCTGCCTTAGAGGCTGAATAGTTGACCTGTCCAAGATTGCCCACCTTAAAACGTAAAGGCAGAAGACGATAGAACAGCAGAGGTCAGTATTTATATGAGAAATATTGTAACAACTTCCTAACCCTAGGGTCCAAGTAATATTTTATTTGAAAACTCTTACCTCTACTGAGTAAGAAATACTAACAATATTTGAATGTGATCACAGGTAAAAAATAAACCAAGATGTACAACCAGTGGAGTCAAGATGGCTGTCACTGTCTCACCTTGCCCACAATGCTACCCATAGTAATGATGGAGCCCTTGGGAGCGCCACAGGCCACCAGGGCCTTGGACACGGCCTGGGTTACCAGGAATGTTCCCTGTGGGTGGGACAGGTGAGATGCTGGGGTGAAACAATGGGTCTTGTCGAGAAGGACAAAGGGTGTTACCAATGTTTAGATGGGGGATATTGGTCAGTAGTCAAGAACAACAGCACCATGTGTTTTACTGTTATGATGTTGAGTTTTGAAAAGTACCAAGGGGCTGATGGCTACCTTGAGGTTGACTTGGATGACCTTATCAAAATCTCCTTCCTCCATCCTGAGAAGAAAATCATCTTGAGTGATGCCTGCAGAGTTCACACACACTGAAGCTGGCTGAAAGTACCTACACTAAAGAAAGTAGGAAGGTCAAAAGAGTGAAAACATGCACCTTAAAAATAATAATGTGCAAGTATTCAAGCATAGGCTATTCACGTGGACTCATGTACAAGTAGATTACTATCAACCACAACTGTATGTCGGTGACAAGTTTCTCAACGCTCTCTTTAGATGAAACATCCACCACAACAGCGAAGTGATCTTGGCCTCTAATTACACGTGACAAACTCTCCACTGTCTGATCAGCTGACTGCTGGCTGATGTCAGCTACCACAACAGAGGCACCTTCAGAAGCGAAGCGTTGACATACAGACCGGCCAATACCACTACCACCTCCTAGTTTGAAAGATAACAGTAACCACAGCAATCAACACTTGGGTTAGATTCAGCATACTATCTCGGTGTGACTGAATTGAAACTGGAGTAAAAAAAATTACAAAATAATTCGGGTGTGGCAAGGTTAGCAATGGAGCATTTAGGCACACAGGTAAATCAACTTGATCGGGAATTAACGAGCAGTGCTTTTCTATGCTGTGAACGCATTGATCTTTTCATCTACTACGTTAACTACCCTCTTCATAGTTTGCATGTCAAATTTGTAATGGCTAAAAAAGAGGCGACGGTAAACTTACCGGTGACAACCGCTAACCTTGAAATTAGTCTTGTGGCGATCGCCATGTTTGCTGGTGTTTAGTAATTAGCTAACCGCTAGATGGCGGATGGTGCCTCAGTTTATGAAATGATTTACTTCGGATATCTCAGCACCAGATTGTTTCGTTCGTTGTCTATGTCGGGCATGATGCTTGGTTTGCACACGCACGCACCACAAATCAAGCCACTTCATGCGCATGTACTTTGTGCCCTTTGATTATTGTCACGGTGAGTTTTAGTGTGGGTTAAAGTGTGCTTAGGCCAAACGTTATATCCACCGCCCTATAACAAGTAGTGTACATTCTGCTACGCGCCAACTAATGCCCAGCAATTCTGTTTAATTATTATTAAAACCCCTCTTATTAAAATGTACTCTCAGGCAGAAAACAAGAGGCCAGCTGTAACAAATGTCCTCAAATTTTATTTATGTACATGTATTCAACAGAAAGGTAGAATCAAGCACAAAGGCATTTTATTTTAGACAAACTTCAAAAAAGTAAGACCATGACAATTCGAGTAGTTGTCTTTATCTCTGAAAGAACGTGATTGAGAGCAAATAAGGTGGCTAAAATAATAAACAAAGTGATAAAAACATGCTCTACTGTTTAAAGACTGTCAAATATATACATATTGGTAACCCTTTTCTTCTCATCTTTGACTGTACATCCTCGAGTCAAATATGTATTATATTCTTGAATCAAACAGAATTATCACGAAGTCATGTGTCAGTTATAGTATACAAAACAAGGATTTTTTCAAATCCGTCCAAATAAATAGCTCAAACACATACAAATGAAACCATCTTACTTTGAATAAAACAAAATTAACTAGTTCCACACCATAACTAAATCACAACAATAGTTTAGTACTACCTCCCAACCTCCAAAACAGTGCATAACCACCCTTGTTCATCGAACAAAGCACAAGGAAACAATTTATTTTGAAACCAGAATAATGAGATAAACATTCAGCTGCCAAAATTATATTAACATTTTAGTAACAACTGTGTGCCATAAAAGTATGGCAATATGGATGTGTAGGACAAAAAAAAGCATCTTGGGTCACTGACAATACCTTAAAAGAATTATATTTTTTTCCACCAGGAAAAACTCAACTTTAGAATAAAAACCTGTTGTGCATTTAAAATATATTTCTTTTATGAGAAATACATTAAACTAAATAACTGAACAAACACAAAGGGATGAATCATTATTTGGGTAGAGGTGAAAAGGCAAACATGTCCTCAAAATTTATTAGCAGATTGGTCACAGTAAGAACAGTAACACACACTTGTAGGGAGACAATACTGGGAAGGAAAAACGCTGACAGAAATATAGTTCACACTAACCAAATTATTTGTTACGTGTCATTACAGTGGCCTATCTGTACAATACACAAGTTACCAAGTTTGCAGTACATGAGAATGAATTACAAGTGATGCTCTTTTAATCCAAATTGGTATGTGCATTTCATATTCTATTGAACCAAGGTGCATTTATTTGCAGTGATTATCACAAACATGACAAGAAGCAACACACCCACAAACAGAACACACACTAGCACACAATGACAAACAAACACACACACACACACACACACACAACCTGTTCAAACCTCTACCCTTGTATATAACACGCAAAATTAAAAACAAAGCCTGTCCACACCAGTTCAACTTTCCCCATAAGTAGGGGACAATCAATCTTCTTTATAAAAGAAATATAGATATCTATATCTGTACAAATTATTTACACTGCGAGGAGAGAAGGGACACAGTAGGAATCTGATACCAGATATAGGAGAGATACTGGTTTTCCTGACTCTTGAGGACTCCATGATGAAAAGCCAGATGTTTCCTTGTTCGTTCCGTATGTTGTCGCATCGTTAGGTCTGTCTGGCAGGCCCTAGTTCTCTGAGAGCAGTATAGAACACGGGAGCATTTCTCTGCCATGCCATCTCCCTCTCTGTCCTTTCTACCACGCTCCTTGGGGCATACTATGGATGCAAAGACTGAACGTTAGGAAGGATAGTTTTGTACTCGTTTGGGGCCCGACATGGTTCCGGCTACTTTTGATCTGCCCTGCCCCGAGGTTCCGGGGTCACTCATCCAGGTCAGCCTTCCATCCTCCTTTCCATCCTCCATCCCAGGGGTTGAGGGGGAAAGGGAGGGTTCTCATTTTCTTTAGTGGCCATAAGTCAACGCACTAATCTGAGCCTCAGCCTCATCCCGAGTCAGACTCACTGGTGTCTGAGGATGAGGAAGAGGAGGACGATGAAGAGGAGTCGGAGCTAGAGCTGGTGCCACTGAGGCGAGAAGGCTGGGCATTAGGCTCCACTGTACTGGGCTTCTCAGCTGAAACGCAGAACAAACACACACCAAGATTATCCCATTGATTTACACTCAAATTATACAATCTGTAACATAACGCATTTCTGCTATTCCGTCTATCCAACATCAAGTTTTAGAGAGGAATTTCAAAATATTCAAAGTGACTTTTTTGAAGGGGGTTTGAAAACGACTGTGTTAATTCAGAGAAGGGAACTGTCTCAGACAGCAGAGCAGTAGCTTACGTTTGGTCTTGGCTGGTTTCTTGCCGGAGTTGAGCTGTCCGCTGACATCCAGCAGTCTCCTCTCTAACTCCAGCTGTTTCTCCAGAGCCAGTTCCTCTCGAGACTTGCCAGCTCCACCCTTCTTACCCCCTGAACACCCCCAAGAGACACACACAGGAGTAAGACGACGGGGCTAACGAGACGTATGTATGCATAAATGTCTCCGCTAGATGGTTTTAGTTGTGTTTCTGTAACGTGTTTACGTGGAGTGCATGCGACGACGGCCTAAAGTCTCACCATACGGTTTGCGAGGCTTCTTCCTCAGGCACGTCAGCACGTAGCGCTCCAGCTCGCGTAGTGTCGACGGCTTCAGCGTCTCAAAGTCAATCTCAATCTCCTCCGGGTTGGTGTCGCGCAGCGAGGGCTCGCGAGCCTGGATGATGTGGACGACGCGCCCCAGCTTCTCCCCCGGCAGGCGGTTGATGTCCAGGCTCAGCTGGCGCTTTTCGTCGTACGACATGGGCGACGTCTCCTCCTCCTCCTCCGAGTCGTAGTGGGGCAGCATGGAGAGCGAGGGGTCGACCCGGTGCATGCTGAGGGTCACGCCGCCGTTCTTCTTGGATCTGAGAGGGTGGAGACGATTGAGCGTGTTAGGTGAATGTTAACCTGTGAACTCTATCTTTGACTGGTTAATTAGAACATTCAATAACTAAAGAATTTCTAAATCATTGTGGGAAGTCCTTAAAAATCTGTTTATGCCGTTAAAATGCATATGTGAAATGCCATAATGAATGTGAAGAAGTGTGGAACTCCATTAACAATATTGAAAGCACGGCAGCACAAGGACTCCCTCAGTCAAGTCAGTGAGACCCCTCGTGAGGCCAGCAGGGGGCATCACTCACTTGCTCTTGTTGTTCTTCTTGCCAGGGCCTTTTTTGCCGGCAGAAGAGGCTCCGCCTCCTTTCCCACTTTTTGTTTTGGGGGTCTTGGGGGCTTTGGGAGTCTTAGGGATCTTAGGCGTCTTAGCCGGTCGAATGGGCAGGTCTTCGTCAATTGTAATCTTCCGGTGTTTCTCTGTCTTCTTCTTCTTTTTCTTGTCTTTCTTGTCCTTCTTCTTCTTCGGTTTTACAATAGGAGCCTGAGAGAGGGCAGCAAGCTGCTCGTGCACGGCTTTGAGCTGTAGGAGAAAAGAGACAGACCGGAAACTCTTAACTTGGCAGACAATGTTGTTGGGAGAAACTGTTGAGTATATTTAAAGAAAACCAGAATTTTAGAGAGGGCAAGTAATATATGCGTTTGTGGCTACCTGTACACACACCTGTTCCTGCAGCTCGGCTAGACGGTTGGCCCTCTCTTCTTCGCTGTCCGAGCTTCGACTGCTTTCGCTTTCCTCACTGTCACTGCTGGGCTCGCTTTCCGATGAGGAGGAAGAGGAGGAGGACGACGAGGAAGAGTTCCCTCCTCGGGAGCTGGGGGGCGCCGCAGGTCCGTCTGGCATCTTAGCAAAGCAGAACTCAAACACATCCTAAAAGAAAGAAAATATAAATATGATGGACTATTATACTAAGCGTAGAAGAATGAGCTAATACGCAATCTCAAAAACACAATTAGTTTTATGTTTGGGGGATGGAGCATGACCAGTGTTAATCCTTTGTAACATCTGACTAAGTGACAACTGATCTGCAGAGTTGTGGGCTCTGAGGGTACCTGTAGTTTCCTGGCCATGGCCACCACGTCGTGGTCAGGAGGGTTGTATTTGTAGCAGTTAGAGAACATCAGCCTGACGTCAGCCGAGAACTGCTGGGCATCACGGTACTCGCGGTTATCCATCTGCCTCTGAAATCACCAGAACATGGGAACCGGTTTGACTCTGTTTCACTCACAAATCAATCAGAACCTTCCACTTTCAGGTTTCTTTTTTGAGCGTGGTAATGTTAATTCCAGTTGAGGTTTGGCCATCTTATGTTACAGCTACGATGTTGCAAACTGAAAACAACCATACAGTGCTGCTGTTGATACTTGCAGTAATATCGGGCTCCTCTTACCTTGATGGTGCTGAGGTCCATGGGCTGTTTGATGATGTCGTGGTAGTCATGGAGACCTAGTGTGGACGCGTCGACTGGTTTGTAGAAGGGCCAGGCATAGGCAGCATGTTTCTTGGACAGCAGATCCTTCAGAACTCCGTTACAGTACCTCAGTTGGGGGCTCAGCTTGCTTCGACGCACTGGCTGAGGCAGCATCGAGTCAGGCAAGTCCTTTTTAGGGGGCTTGATGGGGCGCCCACTGACTCCTCTACGACCCCCAGTAGGTGTTTTGGCACCCATCATGACCCCTCCTCGACCCATACCCATTCCAATTCCCATACCAATACCAAGGCCTTGACCGAGACCTATCTCCAGGCTGGAGCTGTGGTCTACTCCCAAAGAAGTGAGGGTGAGCGGGGAGTCATGGCCGCTACCCATCCCCAAGCCAATGCCTCCAACACCCACGATGGGCATGGCCATGGTGGTCGGGGTAGTGGTGTCTGCTTTCCTTTTCACACCCTTTTTCTGTAATATGGACAGTACAACAGAAAAGGGCTTGTTTTTGCAATATGTAAAGACATCTCATTCATATTGCTTGGACCATCAAAGCATGTAAGGTACATTGTAGTCTTTTGGCACGCTACGTCAGTAAGCCAATGGTCAAAATATCTCAACCTGCAGCTACCTTAGCAGTGGGCTGTGTGGGCGGCAGGCCCATTATAGCAGGGTTGCTCTGTGCTGTAGGAGGCAGGCTCTTGGCCAGCAGAGTCTGTGGAGGAGTGGAGAGCAGCAAGTCGGGAGTCTCTGGTGTAGGAGGGGAGTAGGCTGACTGAGACACGGCCGGCACCTGGTGAGCTGTAGTTACTCCTCCCGAAACTGGAAAAGCAACAGAGAGAGGAGCCTGTAAAAACTATCCTAAACTAGAATGCTATCTTGATGCTACTGTCTCCCACAATAAAAAGTCACATTCAAACATTTAATATTTCTGACGGCTCACCTGCTGCAGCCCTGCCTCTCTTCCCAGGCTTGCCTGGTTTGCCTCGTGGCGGAGGAGGGGGCAATTCTATCTCCTCCTGGGGCATTTGGGCCACCTTCTGCAGGAAGGCCTTTTCTAGGGACTGGGCCATCAGGACAATGTCATCTGTCGGCTGGGAAGGACCAGATCAAAACTATAATATTCATCAAACTATACTTTATGGGTAATACCTGTCAATGTATAACTAGATTGTAAAAAAGGGGGCGAAAGCTTGAGGACACATTTGATGGACACCCTCTCACACACACCTTGTTGTAAATGTAGCAGTTAGTGAACATGGTGTTGAAGTCCTGCATGCACTCGCTGGCGCTCTTGTAGAAGTTATTCTCAAGCCTTTTTTTTATGGTTCCCATGTCCATAGGTTGTTTGATGATCTTATGATAGTCCTGGGGAAAAACAAAGGGAACGACACAAGCATTTCTTCAATATGTTGAAACAGACAGAATACAACGTTTTTGTTTGTTGATCAAATTTGGGATATCGCCTTGAATAAAGTCCTAGTTTAGACTCACAGGCAAGTTGAGTTTGCTGGCGTCAACAGGCTCGTGGAAAGGCCAGGCAAAGTGGTGTTTCCATAGTGACTTGAGCAGAGCTTTCTGTAAGAACTGGAGCTGGTTGGTAACCCGACCTGTCCGGGTTGGGTCTCGGACCGGGGGTACTGGGGGTCCGGCTGATGGGGTCTGGCCCAGTGGGGGTAGCGCAGGGCTTTCGAAGCCCTCATAGAGAAGCGAGGGTTTGCGAATTCGTTTGCCTGCGCCTGCTGGGCCCTGGTCCACCATGACTCCTGTTATTCCCACATCAATCCCGCCCAGGGAGCTGCTAGGACGACAGAGGGATGGCCAGCATAGGTTATTGCCAATTCAATTACTATCCAAGTGTATCGTACGTCTAATGAGATGCATTTCGTAAACATTTGAGCAGACTTTGAGCAAAACTGACATTTTTTCAGTTCATATTTTAAAATTAGGTTAAGTAAAAAGCTTAACTTATTCTTTTGAGAAGCTTGGAATTTCTCCATAAGCGGTTGAGTCATACTTCCCATATCGTAAACAAACTCTCACATCAATTGCCTTAATAAAAAAAAAACTAATTTGGTGATGCCTGA
>JAVQJS010060747.1:0-27950 GCA_036024795.1 Galaxias rostratus | reverse complement strand
ATCCTTTTTTTAAAGTCGAACTTTAACCATTTCACTTTAGATATGTAATCTAACAAAAATACAACTTCCATGAGTTTTAGGGTATCGGATAGAAAAAATAATGTTGGGTTGATGTGATCTCCTACTCTAAGTGAGCTATATACAAAACAATAACCTTTTACAATAAGACATTAGAACGATACCTTATTTCCCACAAATCTATACAATTGGAACCGCTTAAGATGTTAAGACATGTCAGATGTTGGTTAAACATGAAGTGACTACCTTTCCATCTTACCAATTTCTCTTGCTGTAGCCTCCAGCGTTTCTCCTTTGCTCTAGTATTCTGGAACCAGATCTGCACAACCTTTAGTGGCAGTCCCAACTCTGTACCAATTGCTTCACACTCCATGGCATTAGGATGGGCACATGTCTCATAACAGGACTGCAGGATTGAGAGCTGCAAACAAGAAAGGTGTGTGCGGGGCCTCCGGCTGGATGAGTGATGCAGAAAACTACCCTCCGTTGGGTTAGATTTTGTCATGGGGGTGGCAACCTTTACAGGGGTGTTTGGTTGGGCTGAGGTCGCTGTGGTGCTAATAGGGGTGGTGGTGGAAGTGGAGGCAGGAGTAGCGCTAGTGGTGGTGGTGGTGTGAGGCATTGGTGTGGAAAGACCCAACTGTTCCCTTGAGAGAGTATTTATCTTAAAAGGGCTTTTGGCCGACCAGCAATTGACACCATTCTGTTTTTGAGAAATCATTGTGGAGACCGGGGGCTTTGCAATAGCTGTTGAGGGTAGTTTTGGTACCATGCGGTTGGGGACACCTGGCCCAGGCGTCGAGCCCTTTTCTTCAACCTCCTCATCCGTCTTATCTTCATCACCCACCTCTTGTTTTAGTGGCAGACGACCAGTGGATAGGGACTCCTTGGGAGTAGTTGGTAAATGTGAAGTTGCTGTTTTAGGAGCAATTTTTACCATAGTGATGTTGCTGGTGGTCTTCAGCTTAGTCTTTGGCACTGCAATCGTACTGCTGTTTCCAGAAGAGAAGGTAGCAATCGCTTCCTTAGGTTTAATAACTAATTGGCTAGTGCCTTTTACAGCTTCTTTATCTTCACTTTTCAATTTGACAGACTTAAGGAGCGTACGTACAGGTAAGGCTGAAACAGAACCACTGTTGGTACCAGACTTTGGGACACTTGAAAAGATGGGTTTAGACAGTGGCCAAGTGAACTTGATGAGCGGTTTCCCAACTGCTGCTAGGGTGCCATCACTGATGAAGCGAACTTCTCCCTTGCGTTCCCTGGCCCTCATATTTTGGAACCAAATCTGCACCACTTTTTTGGGAAGATGGACCCACTCTGAAATCTGTTCAAACTCATGTTTTCCAGGGTTCGGATCTTTAAAATAGCAGCCATAAAGTATGTCTAGCTGTTCAGCTTGTATAATGGTTCTTGAGCGCCTCATATCTCTGTACCGTTTACCTTTGGGCCTTTTTTGCTCCCTCTCTCTTTCCAATTCTTGTTCCTTCTCAAGTAGCGTAGCATTTATTTTCTCTGATGCCCTCATGTAAATAGCACTGGTCTTAGTCAAGCTATTGCAATTGGTAAAGCTGTTAGAAGTGGGTGCTGTTGGTTCAGGTTTAACCTGAACAACAATCAGTCCTTTGGCAGTGGGCCTCAGACCAAGCCCATCGAGCAAACGACCTTTCTGTACAGCGGTTTTGTCACCCATGGCGTAAGTAGAAGAAGAAGCTTTTGAACTGTTGCTCTTCCCTATGCTGAGATCTAATGCTGATTCACAGCCTCCACTATTGGACATATAGCAAGAGGTTTCATTACGGGGGGAGAGTGAGTGTGTGGTTAGGGGTTCAGAAAAGCGGGTGACATTAGGTGGGCTTGGGAAGGCAGGGGTCTTTCCTCCATCTCCCTCGGCTACTCCAACCCCAACCACAGAGTGTGGGAGGGAGAGAACATATGGGCGAATGAACTGGGAGAGGGGAGCAAGGGACAGGGACAAAGGCAGGGAATGTAGGAAACCACTGTGAAGCCCTGTGTGATCCAAGGTATGAGGAAGGGGGGCAGGATCAGCTTGAGCGTCCAGTTCTAAATCCACATCAGGGTCCTGTCTTTCCAGCTTAATTTCGGTCTCTTCACGTGCCAATTCACCTTTTCTCCTTTTACGCTTTGATCTCTGACCTTCACTCCCCTCTTCATCATCCTCGTCTTCAGCTTCAGAGAGAAAGACTGTAGTGGAACGCAACACTTTCCCCCCACATGCCGTCTCTCTCTGTAGGTCCTCTCTAGTGGGGCTATCAGAACCCTCTTTCATTGAAGCATGCTGACTGTCCTCATCAGACACAATTACAGATGTGTAGACTTCTTCATTGTCCGAGTCAGAGGTCAGGCAATAATCTGCTTGACTGTCCCTCCCCATGTCCCTTTCCCTTCTCCTCCTCTTTTTACTGCTAGACAAATCAATCGCCACAAATCTATCGTCACCTTCTGCTATCACAAGAGAACATTCTTCACTATTATCATTTTTAAATCCTCCACTAGAATATCCTGCTGAACCTTTTCTGTATTCTCTATCGGTAGCTCGCTGCCTTTCTTTCATATTTCTGGCTTCACTAAGCCACTTTCGCACTTCTTTTTCAGTGAGCCCAACCTCCCTGCCAAGTGCCTCACAGTCCTCATGGGGCGGACTTGCTGCATCTGCCTCACTACGCGATTCAAAGAACGCCCAGAGAACTTCTGACTGAAACTCTGATAGCACTGAGGGACCTACTGAAAATTGACGACCCCTTATATTAGAAAAGGAGTGACTTTTGTCAGGTGAAATAGAAGGTTTTTTAAATGAGCAACCTTGGGGGGTCTCAACTGAAGCACTTGAGCTGGTACCAGAGTGGGATTTTTTAGGAGTGGAATCTGGACTGAGAGTAAGATTCCAATTGATTGGACTGAGACTTGAGGTGCTGGGAATTGAACCACAAGGTGAGCCGTTGTCATAATGGAGACACTTTACAATTGGAGATAAACTAATTTGCAGCTGAGCTATTTTGTCTTTCACTTGATCTCCATCCAACTTATTTGCTGATCTGTCTCTTGCACTATGCTCTATATCTGCTTCCAACATGCTTAACTCCCTCTCAACCCTGTTTCTTTGACTTTCTGCTTTAGGATAATGTTCTGTATGGCCCTTTTCCTCTGCCTTCTCTTTCTTAAAATCACAAATTTCCATATCGAGGCTATCTTCCCCTTTAATTTTGAGTAACCTATTTTCTTCAACTGGGGCACACTCTTCTTTCCCACAATCTTCTTTGCACTTAATATATTGCTTACCAACTTCTGGAGAGGTTTGTGAGATTCCAACAGTAGGCCATTGGTTCTGTAAACTACAAATTTTTTGAGCCAAGATTGCTTGCTGCGCTGCATTGAGACCTTGTAAAGGTACTGCTTGAGTCAGGAGATGGCCTATGTTCTCCAGGGGAAGCCCCTGGCTCTGTGCTTGGAGTCCATTTAAAATCAAGGGCATAAGCATCTGAGGCTGAGTCATCAACTGCGTTGTGGCAGCACCAGGGGTCGCACCAGGTGCAAATATAGAGGGCAGAAGAGAGTGAGAGAGAGAACTGGGGCTTGATGTGAGCAGGGTGAGAAAAGCAGACACAGCCTGAGCTGAAGCCACAGGGGAGGACAGCAGCGAGGGAGCCAGTGTGGTTTGAATTAGTTCTGAGTCTTTGGATATCATCAGGTTTCCTTGGCCCACACAATTGGTTGTGGTAGAAAAATGTGTGGCTCTACCACCAGGGGTAACCACTGCGCTGTTGCTTCCAGTATTCCCAGCTGCAAAATTCCCTGCGTTTCCAGCATTTCTACTGCGGGTCTGGTGTAAAACAGATTTCATATGGCTTTCCAGGGTGATGGCATGATTATAAGAAACTCTACACACAGCACACTGGTAGGGCTTGTTGGATATATATGGCCGAGACAGGACAGGGACTGAGGGACCTGAATTGATTTCCCCATCTGGATTTGAGGACCCAGTTTTCATCCTTTGCACATGGGATAAAGAGTTGTAGTGAACACTCAATGCTGTTTTGGTAGGGAAGGTGTCCAAGCAGGCGTTACACCTAAACGGTTGGCCTCCAGTTTTAGCAACACCATTGTCGTTTTCTGTTTTAGACTGGTCTGGTGGTAAACTGTCCACTGATTGTGAGTGAAGGGAAACATTCCCCTGTCCTCCGATGAATTCTGGTTTTTCCTCCATCATGTTAGCGTCACTTTTTTGGGTTGGATCTGCATTCACATCATGTTGGGGAAGATTTGAAGGGGCATCAGAAGCTGGAACTTGCTTCAGCTGTAAAAGTTCTGCATCTGGAAAAAAAAAGTACATATAATAAATAAATTAATAGTATTCATACAAGTCTGGCCCATTAAGTACTATTTGCATTTTTTTTCAGGCCCCAGCTAGACCAAGAACTGGTGCAATACTTTTGTCTAAGGGAGCGATCCCTTTTCATACAGAAGCATATGCACCTTTCTTGGCAACAGGAAGTCTGGTTTAGTTATGGCTAATTTCCATCAAGCAGTAGGTAAAAAGTTGGGTCAGGTCGATACTTATCGGAACGATTATGGTGCATTTGCAAACACTTTTGTTATAATTACATTGAAACCAGTATCAAACCACTCTGTAACACCTCTCACGGCAAATAGAGAAAGGTTTATTGTCTAAACTGTGTAAATAAAAAGGTACAGTTTATGCATCTCAATGCTGATGGAAAAATATTGTAGTCTAAAAAGCTAAACTTATCCCTTATCAATAAGCTTTCCTAGTTAATATACTTAAATGTTGAGATTAAACAAGCTAAATTAAGGTCTGATCATAACAAAATCAGATCGTAATTGCACATATCTAAAAACTGTTTGTTGAATAAACTTGAACGTTGACTTTCATTAACCAACTAAAATATTATAATGCAGTACACACTCCTATTTGTCCCTAGATTGATCGTTTTATAAATCGTTTCATATAGACCATCAGGGAATCAAAAAATCTATTGGCATGAGTTTGTTATGATTTCCAACCACATTTATAGGCTATTGATACTTTGAGTCTCACATCCTACAGACCGTATTTTGGGAGAACTCTTTGGGAACAATAGTGTTAGCTTTAATAGCACCAGTTTAGCTGTACTTTGGGTACTTTCCAATTTAATTATACAGCGCAAAAACATACCTACTATTAAAAATCCATGGAACAGTAGCTTTCATTATTCCCCATGAGTTGCAAACAAAGATAACCAGGAACCACAATACTTCCACAAGTGTTACACCTTAATGTCTGACCCCGACTCACTCACTCACTGCTCTATTGAGAAAAACAAAGCAATTTCATGTAAAGTCACACATTCAGCACCCTCATATATCTGGAATGGATAACTAACTGCATTTTGTGAAGTTGCAGTACAATCATGGATCTTAAGCTTGAATCGTCAAGTTTGACCTTTCCCCATAAGAGCCTTCTTTTTTGCATAACACTTACTTATTCTTTCTCAAACAATCACTCAGTGTAGACTGTAATCCAACTTACATTTAACTAAGAATGGCGCATTTGAATGTAACCTAATGGCAATCCAAACATTTAAGAACAGCTGCAAGTAAACAGGGTTTATCAAGAATCAATTTAAAGATTTTCACTGTCTTTTTAAACAGTTAGGAATGCAGTAAGACCAATGTCATGTCGACAATGGATGACATCTCAAATAAAAAAAATTGCGTTTGTTTTGGGAACTAACTTTTTCATCCTCTGTGGTGTATGACTTTTTTTTTTTTTTAATCATAGCCAAAACAGCCAAAGGTTTATTTGAACACTTGCAAAAATTGTATTGTACTTGCAGTTGAAAACATTATTAGGAGATATTTTCTCAAACAGCTGGAGCCTATCCCAGATCATAGGTCTGACACATAGGGACAGACAACCAGTAACCCTCACATATCGAGGCAATTTAGAGTCACCCACATTAACCCACGTTTTTAAACTGTGAAAGAAAGTTGGAGCACCCGGAGAGAACCCAAGCAGACATAGGGAGAACATGCAAACACCATACAAAGGCCCCAGCCGGCAGGCAGAACCGAACCCACAACCTTCTTGCTGAGAGGTGATCGTGCTATCCACCGCACCAATATACTGCCCACTGTGCAATTTAATCATTACATTAAGATACAATTCTTAATGACGATTAATCAAACACCCCTAGTTTGGGGATTCTGTTTTTGTGATCCCGTTAGTTTACAGCCTTCAACCGTCAGAATTAAAATATGTAATCGTTTATATGCAATAAAGTGCAAGTTAATTATATGTCATAATGTGTGACTTAATTCAAACGTACCTGTTATCTGAGAAGCAGTAGGCCTCTTCTTTCCACTGGCAAGTTCTGTCGGGGCAGCCTGCTTAAAAATAAATTCGATAAGGAACAGAGTGTACAAAAGCTGAAAAGGCAATATTTCATCTGCAACAATGTTTTTTCAATTAAGAACTAAACGTAATTTAACAAAAAAGGTTATCAAAGATTGTTTGTTTGAGAGCATGTCCATAAAAACACACCTAACCCCTTCGAACTCAGGTGTAAAATTCCCCAAATCAATTATTTACCAGTATTTCAGTATCTGGTGCCTAAATGTTTCTAATGTGTTCATATTATGCTGAATATTAAAATTGTACATGGGTTATTCTACAGAAAGTTAAAATTGCAATGCCCAAAATTAAATATTTTAATAACGTATTTATCTTGACTATGATATGAGCCATTTAGGGACAATACGTCTATTATGGTATTATGCAATCAAACAATAATTTTGTAATTGTTTATTTGCTACTTTCTATTGCTAGTGGTCCACAACTCAAATCCCTAAATTTCAGTAAAAATTACAGAAAAACATTTTTAAAAGTATATTCTGTGTAGCAATGAAACATTATTTTCTTCTAAATGTCTAAAGAAAGATTAAAATCCATATAAAAAAATAAATAAATAAAAAAAAGGAGTTAAGGCACTTTGCAAAACATGCTGTGTCACTACCTAAACGAAGCAAACAATATTGGCCTGTTTGCAGGCTGAAAACTAGAGACGTTCCTAAAGACTAATTTCCCCGATGTTCAAATGCCACTTTGTGCAAGGACAAAAGGATGAGCATTGCCAGAACCTTACAAAATGACCTCTTGCAGGCAACTGGTGTGAATTTCTCTGACCAAACAAGCAAACAGACTTCATGATGGGTAGGGCGAGAGCTCGACGTCCTCAGATGGGCCTTGTGCTAACTGACCGGCACGTGGCTTGATTGTCATAGAACAGAAGAATTGGCAGGTCGATAGATACCAGTTCCTCCGATGGGTTAAGGACCTTACGGCATTGTCCAGCTCTCCTAGCGTAACTGCCTCCTGGAATTTCCTCCCCGTGATCTTGAGACTGTGCTGACACAAAAAAACCTTCTGGCAATGGCACTTGTTGATGTGTTATCCTGGAGGAGTTGGACTACCTGTACAACCTCTGTAGGGTCAAGGTATTGCCACATGCTATACCTAGTGACACTGACTGTAGCCAAATGCAAAACTAGAAAAATCAGTCAGAAAATGTCAGTGGCCTCCACCTGAAAAACCACTCCTGTTTTAGGGGTGATCTCAATGTTACCCCTCTAGTGTACCTGTTAATTTCATTAACACCAAAGTAGCTGCAACTGATTAGCAACCCCCTCTGCAACTTAACTGACCAGACCAATATCACAAATGTTGAATCTACTTGATGCAATACCCTGCTTAAAAAGTGTTCATTTAACTTTTTGTGGAGTGTACATACACTATACTCTTTGTATAGATGAAAATAATTCTATCATCATTTTAGTGTCATCTCTATTTTCAATAGTTCAGGATACAGCTAAAATATTACTGAAAATCTACTTGCTTCCTACCCTGCTCAACCAATCAGCGATTGTTTGACGCACTGAGAAGATGCAACATGCTGTTCAGATTTGGGAGGATTCTGCGTCAATATGTCAGGTGGCCTTATTGAGGTACGCTTTTCCAGAATCCCTTCTCTACGAAGCTACATAGAGACGTTTAAGCACTTAGCAGAAGTATAATACAGGCTTTAACCAATGGTCAATGATGAGCTAATGATAAATCTCGTAGAGCTAACTTTAATGCAGTAACAAACGTCAACAAGTTATGTTGATCCATTATACAGCCAGCCAACTAGCAAGAAGTAGGACCAAAGGCTATGGGCACGGTCATATGTGAGCGAATGCAGATGAATGGCCGTCGCCTGCCAAGGCAAGATTCATAACTTATGATGCTGAGGGTACTGTCACACATGCAAACTTATCAGCAAGCCGGTTTACTTCCTTTCTATGAGAGCAAATTAAAGGGGTGAATTAAGCATTGATTTCCAGCCTCAACAAACATTAAAGAAGTGTGAGGTTAACCAATTCTGCAAAACCAACATTCAGCACTTACAGGTATGGATGGACAAAAGACAAACGACAAAGTACAAGAAATCATGGGAGCACCTTGCACTGTTTGAAGATCAAATGTTAAAGTTCTCTGAATGGATGTTTACGGGTAAAGGCATTTTAAAGTTTTGTATTTAAGCTAGTTTAAATTTTGATTTAGAGTTACATTATTATTTACGGCTGTCAAGCCATTAAATCACTCACGCGATTAATCAAATTAATTACAGATGTATCTAATCAAAATTGACCATGAACTGTAAATTGTTCATGCTTTTGGCAACATGGGAAAGGGCAAAATATGATAGCGTTATGCAAATTTATTCATTACAGAAAATAGATTTACAACACAAAAAAACATTATCCATAAACTCAGGAATTGCATTTAGCAATTAAAACAAGCTCCGATCATAACAGGGTAAACTCAAGCCTGTTGAACATGACATTTTGTAATGAGTGTCACCAAGTATTTCACAATGTAGAGTCCAGCCTTCAAGCATTACCGCGAAACAAACACAACGCGTTCACTGTATAACAAGTAAGTTGGTCAGCTAAATGTTTATAGTAACAAAGTATCAAAGCTGACTAACATTTATGAACACCAGACAGTAACTGTGTCTAACCTCACATGCGGAAATAAACATAAAGGCTTCCAAACTAGATGTTCTGGGTATAACGCAGTAACCGGAATGTCTGCGTTATCTGAGTGATTAACTAGTAGTAACTCAATTTAAAATCTGCGATATCGGCAAAAACTTTTGGTCTTGTTGACAGGCCCTATTGGCAGGGTCTGAACATGCCATTCAAAAATGATTCTTTGTCTATTGCTTGCTAATGGGCATGGACGATGTACCAAAAAAAGATTATTGTTCGTTCACACTCACGGTGTGCTTTCAACTACCTCAATATTTTTTGTATGTTTCCAAGTGATTTCTCTAACAGCAATGAACACATTGGATGTTTTCATTTCGGTTCAGTTTATATCCTGTTTTTCATTGTCATTCAACAGCATTGCTTAAACACGCTCATGTAGCTCAGCATATTTAACTAATCAAATAGCTCTATTCAAATGCATCAAGATCTTGTTGCTCAATGTGAACTGTTGTGCCTTTGCCTGAGTGACCAGCATATTCATTTCATTCAACACGTAAACTTCCTTTTCACAATTTTGTGATAACAATCCAGCAAAGTGGCTCCACACTCTCATTCTGTACAACAATGTAATTAGCAATCTCTGCAAGTCCAAGTTTCAGTGTAATTAGCAAACTCTGCAAGCTGCTAGTTTCGGGCCAATTTTAGGCCTGTTGACTTCGTCAAATTGGTGGCATCAAAACAAATTTGCTTTGACAGTCCTAACAATTATATAGTATCCGTTACAGAGCAAACACTGTACCATAATGTGTAACTTAGTTGATGGTCTTGGCATATGATGAGGGTCCATTGCTCGCTTTTTTTTCTTTCGATCTTGATGTTTTTGCAGCAGTTTGGGACCTGTAGATATCTTACTGAGAATTCACACCTTTAATGTCCAAGTCCTTCTCTACTATAAGTCTAAGCTCGTCAGTTGTCGACCGCCGTCTCCTCTTACGGGACTGAAGCACAGTACCTTAGATGCTGGCTGTATCAATACGCAATTAATATCCAGCAGTGTACTCGCAACAAATCACCAAAGGCTTGTAGATGAACCAGAATGGCCTAGCGCATGCCTCACCTTTAACATGATCCTTGTGAACAGCAAACCTACAAAATCTCAAATATATATGTCTCTGTGGTGGGTCACATTATTTTTTAGCTAGGACTGACAGCCATCCGAACATGCAATATAATCTAGTACATGACTGTAATTTGCTATATAGCTACTGTACATGGAACATTACAAGACTCTAGAAATCATGATGTTGTCTGGTAGACACTAATATCAAACTAAATTGGACAGCTGCAATTTATTGTCGTCAATTAAGGTGGCTAGTGGGGAGACTCAAGATAAATCTGTTTTTGCTTGGCGTTTACCACTTTTCATAATACTGGCCGCTCAAAATTAAAACTTTCACCAATTTTCTTTAATTAAATATAAATTGAAGTAAGTAAGTGAAATCATAGGAGCAATGTAAGAGAAAATCATATTTCTTTACTACCAGCATTTAAATGGTAAATTTAGTGCTAGCTGGTCGTCCCCTGACTTATGGTTTTTAATTGCGCCACAAAAATGTGTGCAGTCAAAACAAATGTTTTTTAATACGCTAACTTAAACTTAACAGCCTTAAAAAAATACAAAGAATGAAAATATTTAACAAATTAAGAACAGAAATTAAATGCTGCCTAATAAAAATCTAAAAAGTAAAAGCAAGACAAGTGTGTGCTACCAAGCCAACAAGAAGAGGTTTATGCAAGATGCATAGCTTGTCTGCTTTGTAAAATTATTCATCAAATACATATACTTGTACTTTTAGACCAATACATCACTGGTGGATGCATACAGGCTGATAAGCCTGTTGGGCTATAATGCACACATTCTAAAGGGTGTGTTTCAGGTAATAAACTCATTGTATCTTGTATTCTTAATTCAATATTTTGGCACTAAACCTGTCTCCCTGGTTAACAGGCAAAATCAAAGCTTAAATCTTTTTTAAATATACACCATACTAATTTACACTCACCCTGGAAAGTTTAAATTCCAAATACAAGTTTTCTTGATGCATAGTCAACACTCAAAACAGCACGAGAAGTTTAGTCATCATTGTTCAAGGAATCCGTAATTTTTAACAGAATGAGACTGCCGTAAGGGGGTGCTGGTAATGACAATCATAAATGTGATTTGATTATTTATTACCCATTTTAATGGACTGTTTAGTAATTATAATTGAGCAAATCCATCCAACCATTATCAGAACCGCTTATCCTATGCAGGGTCACGAGGGGGCTGGAGCCTATCCCAGCTGACTTCAGGCGAGAGGCGGGGTACACCCTGGACAGATTGCCAATTCATCGCAGGGCTAACACAGACATACAACCACTCACACACACATTCACACCTATGGACAATTTAGAGTCACCAATTACCTGCATGTTTTTGGACTGTGGGAGGAAACCGGAGTACCCGGAGGAAACCCACGCTAATACCAGGAGAACATGCAAACTCCACACAGAAAGGCCCTCAGGTGGGAATTGAACCCAGGACCTTCTTACTGTGAGGCAACAGCACTAACCACTGCCCTACCGTGCTGCCCTAATTGAGCAAATGATTCTAGGAAATTATCAAGTTATGGAAAGCGCTTGCTTGCCAAAGGCATTGAAACCTGGTTAGGCTTTCCTGTGCCTGCTTGTCAGACCCCGTTTGAACCTTGAAGAAGCAGAGAGTGGTACTTTGTTTCCTTTAGGACCCTTTACAACATGGTATATGTACACATCAAGAAGTTCACCTCCCATATCTATCAGTTTAATAGAGATATTTGGAGTTTCATTGTCAGTTCGATCCGTGGTATCAGTAAATTGTTTTTATCATTTACCTGGACTAAAACTTTGCAGCACACAAAAGATTATAGTTTGCCACAAACTGAGTCTGTTTAGTCAGATGTTTCAAACATCTAGTATTGAGAAATCGCACATGCATGCACATGTCAGGTAGAATGCAAATAATATAGTAAGTGGCATGCCCAGTTGAGTTAATATCACCCATGTAATGTAACATTGTATTGTAATTTCTATTAGGTTTTTACAGTCTAAATAAATTGTTAGGGTAATTGAACTACTTTGTTTGTTCATAACGTTTTAATATCTGAGCATAAGGTTCCCACATTTACATTAACTAAAAATATGCATACTTACAATATTGAGCAGCTTGTCCACACATGTAGGAAGCACGCTGTGTTTTTCAGTCAAGTGCAAGGAAAGGGAACCTCTGTCCTCTTGCCCTAGTTGACACAGGGGACACAGCCACTCAGCTAGCCCATTACTGTCATTGCACACGGCCTCACCAGACTCCTCCTGCATAAGAAATGTGTGCAAGAAAAAAACAAACTGTGTTTGGCTTCACCTGTATATATGATGTTGTAACTAAAGCAATTGAAACATCTATTACTTCTTATATTTGGGATTTCATAATAAATAATTGATTTTCATCAATTAAATTATGCTTGACCTAAACCTGTAACGTTAGAAGACTTTATATGAGCAAAATCTAAACCAAAAAGTATTGCCAGCTTAAAATATTCATACATTAGGATATTAAAATGACCTTGCATAAACCCTGAATTAATCATAGTTTTGTTGTTACATAGTTTCATGATATATCAGTAAAGTTATGCAATGCCTTTCAGGTACTACAACAACTAACCCATATTAAAATGAAAGATATCGACAGGTGAATTTTTTTTCTTACAACTTGTATACGGAGTGAATCCAGCCAACGTGTTAAATCGGGAAAATTAATTAACGTTAGCTAGCCAACTAGCAATTTTGAAGACATCAATTAGCTGGTCTTCACCAACGGGAACTACTAGCTTTCGGCGCTAGTAGCAGTAGCATAGCTTAGTTTATAAAAATTGGCAAATATGTTGGCTGTGCATTAATCAAAGCTAATATGGCATTAGTAATATGGCATAGCTAGCTATCGAACAATAACTATGGGCCAAAACTGTGACAGGATAACGGCACACATAACTCAATCACTTTATCAACAATTGCCAACGCTATATTTTTCCAAGCTACTCAAGTCACACCAAATTAATAAACAAAAGCGTTGACCGTTAACGCTAACGTTAGCTGTTAACAGTAATGGAACATAACCAAGCTTGTTTGATCATCACGATGTCTAATTAACGTTCCCAAAGCCCCCCACTCCAAACCTATCAAGTTCTAATGAAACTGAAAAATCCAAGTATGTTTCCCCCTCCAGGTGTCTGATGTCCTCCTAACTCACCTAATTTTCCGATGGTAAGGCTTTGAGCTTTTTATCAAAGACCAGGGCCTCGAGTTAAGTCCTTACCCCACTGATTGTGGGCTGCCAATCGGGCATCTAGTATTACACCACCCGCCGCCTGCTCAACAGCGCAAATTGAGGCCTACGCAGACTAACCGTAAGCTATTTAATTAATTAATGTGGGTTCCGTTTACAGATGTGTGCTAAAGCTCGCACTCCGTCCATCGATTTCGTTTCTTCAATCAAATATGTGCATTTCAAATTTCATAATAATACCTATAGCTATATTTGTCAATCGTACCTTTTTTTATAAGTAGCAAACGTTACACGCCATAATTGACGGGAGATTTAAATGCTAGGCTATAGACTATGTGCACACGAAACTGCAATGGGGGTGGTGTAGAAAAGAAAAAGGGAGACCGAGGCTAAAAAGTTTGGAATTAAATGTTACGATTCTGTTTCGGCGGAGATTGGCAAGAACATAATATATTGTTTCGTCAAATTCATCTGTCACAATTTCTCCATACAAAAACATGCAATTAAGCGATCATCACTGCCGTTTAATTAACTTGGAGGCAATTAGCAAAATGGATTTACCTGCATGGTCACCGCTCCAGTACACGCTTCCTCTCGCTCAACAGAACTGAAAAGTTTTCGTGCTCGCCCTCCCTCGCATATTCTCCCCCCTCCCTTCTCTGCCCCCTCTTCTCTCTGGTAAACAAACGACAGCTCCCCCCAAGGTTAATTCCGGCTATTAAGAGTTGTAATGCATAAAACAATTATAAGTCGATCCTGCAACTTTGCAGGAAATACATATCTCTTGATGTATCTTTCAAATTGTTAGGTTATGCAAAGTCAAGACAAATGGACGAAAGTGTGGAATAGAACACGTTTGTGCGACTGAAATTGCCACTGATATCTTTACAACACTACGCTTTTTGTCGTATTATTTTAGCAGTCAGTAACCATTTTTATCTGCATTGGCTATCTTAGAAACGGATTTCATGCATTTTGAGGTATACCGTTGTATTGTCAGATGTAGGCCTACAAAAGATTATGGGATATTACATTATGATTACATATATTACGTTACATCGGCATAATCTACGAATGGTTTCTTTTTCTAATCTTTCTGCTTGATATTTGCATTTACAGCTTTGTTTTTCATTATGTATACCGGATATGATGTTCGCAAGTCATCATTGGTTTGCGGCGAATGCAAAATATCATCTCCCTATCTCTCCTATGTAGAAATTAGTTTACACTGCTCCTAGTGGCTGTAATTACTTGCATAAAAATAAATAACGGAGCTTGACGGAAGCTAACTTGATTGATGTTGATCTGTTAACATTTTTATAAAATATATACTACAAAATATTGATTACGCACATTGCTCACAAATGGCATTTGGCCAATGTAGTATCTCATATTTTAATGAACTGATACTTTGTATGTATAATTGAATATGTACTTAATAAATGCAGTTGAGAGCAAACACATTTGATCTGTATAAACACTACATGTAAAAAGGGCATTCTACTTGTAAACAAACAGTATGCCTTTGTATGGTGAAAAGTACAAGAATATTTCTACAGCCCATGGAACAAGAGAAATAGTAACAAGTATATGAGTCGTTTTAGAGATGAAGCATGGTTGCTAGGTTAAATGGCCTTCATGACAAATTTTTTTTCAAGAAAAACAACAAAAAGGTATTTGCCTTACTTTTGTGGAATTCTGTGCAATAATGTATGAATACAAAATACCATAGTGTGGCGATATACACAGTGTAAGAGTAGAAGTTAACTGGTTGACCCAGTAAAGTTGATCCCCATAAATGTTTATATAATGTAACAAGAAAGTGTTCTTGTGGCATATAGCAAAGACAGCTGCCCGTAGGGAATAGACCCCAATAGAGCAGGGATGGGCTTGCAACTCTTGTCTGCAGCAAATAACACTGAAATCAGTGACCCGCCAAATCCTCTACCGAAACTAAAGCAAAAACATCCCCCCAGAATCTGTGAAAGCAGGGGCAAAAGATGACTTACATATTGATAAAAAAAAGGCCATGCAACATCAACAGCTCCAGCACTGAGGTGGCACAGGCAAGCTCTGTAAGACAAGGGAATAAGGTGGCCTAATTAGCCCCAAAAAGAGAAGACTTGGGGGCCAAAAAAATCCCCAAAATGAATTGGCAAAACCCACAAAAAATAAGGTTTGGGATTCTTAACGTAACATAAGAGAAAACAAGGAGAAAACAACACTTGAAAAACTCAGATGCACAGTTTATAGGAAGCCTTATGGACTTATTTTAAAGTTTCAAAAGTAACCAACCCCAAAACGACTGTTGTTTTGCAGCTGAAAAGTTATGAATTTGAGCTAAAGTGAGTGAAAGACAACAATCCATATTTAAAACAATCATTTAGATGTAAAGACGTTAACGTTAATATCTTTGTTGAAAATCTGATAAACGTCTGGCCTAGAGGCTCAATGATTTTCACACTTTTACATAGTGTGATTCTATTTTATTTAATGATCAAATAACTGTTACCAAGAAATTTGAAATATTAAGTGCAATTATGTTAAAATTTAGGATTGTTAAAAGAATTTTTTAAAACCTGGGGTTGTGTCTTGCTTTACATATGAAGCATCGTTTAGCTTCCCTGGTATAAAAACACATGATTAGGTGTGGATAAAATAAACATTTTAAACATTTGAGTGTAATATTGAAATGTTCCCCAAAACCTACACTTTCCTTACTGTTAATATTCCCTGTTGAAGTGTTCAATCTGTGGTGAAAAACATTACATTGCATTACATAACATTAGAACCCTTTAGTGAGTACATCTGTTTCTGTCTTCTTATTCCCTTGCAGTTTCACTCTTCATTTAAACCAATAGAGGTTATATATGGTCTAAAATATTACACAATGAGCTGTTGTGGAAGACCTTGCTGACTTCCTCTGTCATGTTCATGAAAGCAATTAAAATGATAAAATAATAAAAAAAAAAATAAACAGGGTGTTAGGGTTTCAAAATCGTGTCCAAGCCGTTTTTCAGTGCCATATTTATTTTCTAGTAGAATTTTGATCAATTATTGCCACATTTGATCTCATATTTTAGGTCATATGGTTTAATTCAATTTTATATTGTTCTCTACTCTTATTTTGCACATTTACTGAGCTTAATTTAATTATCATTGTACTGTATATTGACAAATACAACCAAACTTTTAAAATTTTAACTGTTGAAACTCAAACAGTTGTTTGTTTATAAGGAAAATGCTCCGAGTAATAGATTGTAGGCCTAATAATAATTAATTTAATTTATATTGCAACTCTTGTTCCAAATTCCTGAGGTAAAAGAGATACATTTGACTTTGAGATATTTAGTCAAATGGAAGTCGGGCACTCAGCAATGAAGAAGTGGCAGTCCTGGGGCTTCAATTATATTTGTATATTGATGGATCCAGGGATTCAGTGACCCAAGCAGTTGGATTTTAGTTTGGCCAAGATGGGATTGGCATAGAGTAAAATGGTACTTGATGAGATTTTTGTGTTAACCTCTGAGATAATGGCATTGGTCGAGGCAGTGTGGTGGATCGAGAAGGTGAGACCAAGGGGGGAACTGGTAAGTTGTGACTTGGTCTTTTGATTGTGAGTTCTGAAGGGAAGCTCATCAAAGGAGCGATCAGATATTGTAGGTGAGGTACTGTTAAGTTTAGTCAGAATAAGGGAATGGGAGTGTAGGTTGGGTTTTATGTGAGTACATCCTATCTGGGAACTGAAGGCAATCGGGAAGTGGACAAAGCTAAAACAGTTCTGATAAAAATGCTATTTGGTAGGTCAGGATATACGGCTACAAAAGGGCTAGTAATGGTTGGAAGATACAAATGGGGGCCTACCTTTTTTGTATTGTTTTTTATTGTAAAAGAAGGTTTGGTCTCACATCTAAGTTATCTTATTTATACTAAGAGTTTGATGTAGTGTTTTAAATGTCCCAGGTGTGTCCAAGACATACTTACCTCGCCATGCACCTTCACTGCCCAAATCCGTTAATGTCACCAGTTTAAGCATTCATGGCCCATAGAAATGTATCCTGTTTCTGCATTATTTCATTGTAATAATTTTGCAGTGCATTATCATAAAGAAAGAATTGTTGAAATAAAACTTTTGGTAGCGCCAGCAGCGCTTATATTTACCACGTGAGGCACCATTTTGGTCTCAAATTTGTCGCAGCTCTGCATATATCCCGAGGAGGGCAACAATGCGCTTGATCGTCTCCTTAGACAATATATTTTTTAAAGAAGAAGAATTTGACGCAGCCTTTCAACCAATGGTCTCTGGCGGCACACTGGGTCTCTGAGTAAAGGAACAGCGTAGACGAACGAATATTCTGCATGCACTCGTCTTTTATTTGGTAGGTGTCAGATCAGTAGTTTGCATGTAGCCAGGCCTATTGCAACCAAACGTTCTAATATTTTTCTAGCCCTACGACATTGATATATGACATTCAAATTGGATTATTTTTGTTTGATGGTAAATTTAGCTAAAACTAAAAATATAGTTCAAATTTGTATGGATCAGTGTAGGATTAGTTCTATTTTATTATCCCGCTATGACCAGTAAGAAGCTCCATAAAAACCGAAAAAGACTACAAGATTTTATTCATGAACAGCACAACTTTCCTCAGGGAAAAATAGAGCATTACGACATATTGGGTCCTCGCCAGTCTCTGACTCGGCGTCCCTGTTGCGTTGCAATCCGGTCATCGAATCCCGTTAATCGTGCTCTTTGCGCAATACGGTGCCCTGCATGAGGGATTGGTTTCGAAATTTCGAAAACTTAGTCTAAAACACGCTGTCCTGTGAGATCCTACCAGTGCAACACATTACTGCTTCAGTAACTGGTGCCTATTTGCGTACTCGATCGATTGCTGTGATTCGTAAAGTTTCCAGATGGACTTAGGGGTTCATTTGATGAGCACATTAGTCTTGTCCCAAGTCTTGGGTTGTCATGTAATGATTTGTTAAATTGGTCAAGCACTTGGTCAGGCAATTAACAAGTCAAAACAAGTATTTAAATTGATTTAATCATGTAGCTGCCAGTTGTGACTAATATGTTTTTTGTAAACATACAAATAAGACATGAAACGGTGTTGTTTAATACCGTTTACTGAGCAAATTTGTATGCTATACCTCTTATTTTATGCAATGTTGCGGGGTGCTGGAAAGATACCAGCCGACAAAGGGCGAGAGGCGGGGTACAGGACAGGTCATAGGTCTATCACAGGGCCAACACATAGCGACACATTCACACCTACAGACAATTTAGAGTCATCAATTAGCATGGATGTTTTTGGCTTCTGGGAGGAAACCGGGGTGTTGAAAAAAGTACCACACCACCAAAATGGTCAAGGACTGTGATTGCATAGTGATAGGATTTCATTATAGCACGATTACTGCACCTCAGACTGTAATGTAATCAAGAATACGTTGGCACTGGCAGTAGCACAGTAAAAAGAAATGTCAAGCTCTAGTACCCCACTGGAATCCGTTACAGTAATGACAATACGGATTTTAAATTTTTCACGTGGGTAGCACGGTGGTGCAGTGGTTAGCGCTGTTGCCTCACAGCAAGAAGGTCCTGGGTTCGATTCCTACCTGAGGGCCTTTCTGTGTGGAGTTTGCATGTTCTCCCCGTGTAAGCGTGGGTTTCCTCCGGGTACTCCGGTTTCCTCCCACAGTTCAAAAACATGCAGGTTAATTGGTGACTCTAAATTGTCCATAGGTGTGAATGTGTGTGAGTGGTTGTATGTCTATGTGTTAACCCTGCGATGGATTGGCGATCTGTCCAGCGTGTACCCCGCTTCTTGCCCGAAGTCAGCTGGAATAGGCTCCAATTTAAATCACCTTCTGTGGTTCCTGTCATCGGAGGGGCATATTCAAATTAGTTAACGTGCCCAATCTGTCACTGATTGGCAAGGACAACAATGCCACATTAACACACAAAAAAATAAATGAACAAGCAAACAAGCAAGAAAAATGGAAGGCACTTTCAGTGGTATCACAAAGGGACAGAAGCTTTAAGCCAAACTGACCCCCATTTTTCACATCCTGTGTGTGTGCTCAAAATGGGATATCTTCCCATAAAATAATTTCAGCATTGATTTTCAGATGCTATGTGATGATTACCAAATTGTAGTATGAATAAATTAACAGTCTAGTATGAAACTCACTCTCCCTACTTGATTGTATTATCCAGAATACACATGAGAAGCAATACTGAAGCAATTTTCAAATAAGATGGGTTAAGGATTATACTATTGTGATGTAATCGGTCTCAATATCTGAATGTATTCAGTGTACATAGTGATAAAATCAGTCTGTGGGAGAAGGCCCCCAAGCATCCCTAGCAGGCATCTTTTTGGGCCAATCCCATCAGTGTTGTAGTAAGAGACACATATGTTCATATCTACATTATGTCCCCATAGTAAACTGCAGAGTTTTGCATTTGCATGTTGCACTGCTATATTATGATACTGTGTTGTCATTGGCCTCAAGATTGTATACCTCTTATATTTAGTTGTAACATGGATCCCTCAAGAGCTTATGCGTATGAGTTTCTCCCTCCGTGCCCTGGTACCCCAACAACCTCACTGGCCGATACTGTTGGCAATACAAATCGTTCTATTTTGAGTCTTTAACTGCACTTGCTGAGTGAATCGTTATCTGTTATCCTGGTCAGATACCTCACTTAAGGCTTTGACTTGATTCTCTTGTTATGGCTCATTATTTCTACAAACCACATGAGCTAGCCAAGCTGCTAAATGATATCTGATGCCAGCCACAACAAGCCCCCGACAGCATTTTCAAACTTCTGGGTATGGCTGTGCTGGTGTCACCTCCTACAAACAGCCACCAAAGTATGCCCTTCTCCAATTGGTCCCATACAATTAAACTGTACAATGTATAATGCATTTAAGTAAACCATATAATTTGATTCAAAGACAAGTTTTTGATCAGTTAAAGAAGTTTGAAGCTACTCTATTCTGTTTGTGAAATTCTTAATTAAACTGTCTGACACAAAGATACTGTGGTTCCAGTGGTGCAGACAAACGACACATCCAAGCAGATAAAATAGTCGCTTAACAAATGATCATCGAATTGTTTCAGAATACTTAATGTAGACATTCAAGAATCACAGTAGAGATTGTTTATTTTTGTTTTTGTAATTACAGATAAAAATGAGTGTTGAAGTGGAAAGGAAATTTGTCTGTGATGTTAATATAAAGAAAAAACTGGAGATACATGGAGGTATAGTATGTGTGCTTATTTGTTTATTCAGATAGAATGTTAACTCCTGCAACAGTTTTATATTAAGATGATCTAACTGTACATGTGAAGCTGTTCTTATGACTACTTAATTAACATTCTCCTTTCAAATCTGTGTCTCCCTTTTCCATCAAACTAGCAGCTTTTATTGGACAAAGTACATTTCAAGACCAGTATTTTGACACACCAGATTTTAAGCTAACTTTGAATGATCTTTGGCTTCGCTGCCGACAAGGATGCTGGGAACTGAAGTGTCCAACAGTTTGTAGGAATGGAAGTGTTGTTAAGGAACCTCAGGAGGCGTCACTATGTTCTCGTTACACAGAGATAACAAATTTCCCTCAAATTAAATTGAAAGTGATAGAGGCCTTGAATGATAAATTTGAAGAGCAAAAAACTGTTAGTGGAGATATTCAGACAGATGTACTAATTAATAATGGGGGACCCAAATCAGAAGACAAAGTAAAGACTCTTTCTGACGAAGACTCTTGGTTAAGAGAGCTGAACCTTGTGGTCTTTGCAGTGTTCACAACAGAACGTTGCTCCTACATCTTTCATGAGGAACAAGTCCGGATAGATCTTGACAGTGCTGACTTTGGTTATTGTGTCGGGGAAATAGAGGTAATTGTACCTGAGGGGGAAAAACTGGACTCTGCTTTTAAGCAAATTGAAATTACAGCTAAAAAACTTGGTAAGTAGCCATATAGCATGGTTGATTGAAGTGTAGAAATTTGTTTAAATGAGTGCAGTAGAACTGTTTGCAAAGGTAGTCTTTTTTTAAGGGAGTATTTAGTGCAACTTAAAATAAAATGATGAATGTATTGCTTAGTACTGCAGGATGTGTAGGGTGAGATTGATTGGAGTTTGTTACTCTTTATATCTTATTCTAGTGTGGTATAAGAGAAAATGGATTGTACTAGGTTCCTGTGCAGATAATTCATGTGGTTATATACAGTTTATGTGAGGTTTATTCAATTTTTGGAGAAAGTCACATTTGGTCAAAACATCTCCCTTGTTAAAAGTACCACCATGTAGTGCCATGCTAGTTTATTACAATGCAACATGTTGGCCAATTTACAATTGGGAATAAACTGAATTGTTCAGTTTTTTCTCAAAAGACTAGACTGTATGGAAATATTGCAAGAAGATGTCTAATGTTCTTCTCCATTGCTCACAGGTCTTTCTGATGCTCAGAAAGTTCAAGGAAAAATTGAAGTTTATCTTCAACAGAACTGCCCTGAACATTATGCAAAACTGCTTAAAGAGCATATTTTGTAAGACGCAGGAATCGCTGGAATTGCCTATAAATTCATTGCCGTTTCTGTGGTTAGGTGATTGCCTAAAAGTAGTCTTAAAAACCAAGTAAATACCCAATAGAATTTTCTGATTAACCATATAGTCACTTATTTTTGTTGTCTACACGATGCAATAATTTCAGTTGCTAAAATAAGTGAAAAATAAAGGTACAGTTATCCATGTATATGCATGTCAATTAGTAAGGCACTCAGAGCTTTTGACATCATTACTTGATTTGTTTTATTGCAGTTAAAGTGTAGTTTTTTATGATTTTCTCTCTGTTAAATGTCTATTTGCCTCGATCTACAATCTGGATGTTATGCACACTAGATGTTTTGATGACTACATGTGTATTACATCTTTGGAACACAATTTTTTTCATTAGAGAATTACTACTGCATATGCCCTCAATCAAATTACTTTTAAAATGGTAAATTATATTATATTAATATTAAAAATATTACATTTAAAGCTTACTTTCGCGACCATATGCTAATTTATTCCTCTGTTTAGTAGGGACGATGATCCATTACACAAAACTATCAGCTTGTTGATGGTAGAAGTACAGGACAAGAAGCTAGACATCATTAACAGTATCTATAGATAGATAGATAGATGGAAAGAGAGATATACATACACACACACACACAGAGTACATTACTGATCTACTAGCATTATTGTCTTTGTTCAGGTTGCTAGGCCAACAGCAAGCAAGCAACCTTGCACACCTAATGGGGAGCTCACTGGTCTGTAAGGAAAATGTTTAATGTGAAATCCTTAGTTATTGCTCTTGGTCCAGACTCTAAGAATGTTGGCTCTAGATAGTCATCACAAGTTACTATAATGCCAATTATGCTAATCCCTTTCATTACTGTTGTATACAGAGCTGGCAACCTCAGGGCATACACAAAAGACACTTTGTATCGATTAATGTAGTTACCTGCTGCAAGATCCCAGACAAGATGTGTTATAATATAAGTATTTAACAATTAAAATTAAATTGGATTTGTTTGTCCAATATTATCAGTTTTTGTTGGGGACACGATAGTGGTTGGATAGTGGATAGTACTACTACTTGGCAACCAAAAGGTCATAACTTCAAGTCCCACTTGGGGAAAAGTTTGGCACCCTACCTTAAATTGCCCCAATGGGAACAAACTTTGAATGCCAATAATTCTTGTCTGTGTAGTCAGAAAAGTTTTACATGACTTAGTAAATCCCTTGTCCATTTCTCATCTTCAATTCTCCTTCACATCTTGCTCTCTACATTGGTCAGTTAGTGCCCCTTCGTTAATAGCCACATTTTGAGTCACTTCCACACTCCACCAAATGTTTTTGGTTTTCTGTGAATAGCTAATTTACCGCTTATTGAAAACACTGCAATATTGCTGTCAAATTGTCATTGTAAAATGAAAAAGACAGCTTGAAAATAGTTTTTTTCATTTTGTTCAGTTGATAAATTATAATCTTAAAACTGTCCTGACATAGTTAATGATGTTTTTTATCTATTTAATATAAACCAATTTATGTCTCGTGCAATATCTAATCCTAACTTGCCAGCAGTTGGCTATGATTTTTTTAATAGCTGTGAAAGATATGAAATGACATTCTATAACACATTCTATTGTCGTCATTTAGCAGACGCTTTCATCCCGAGGGATTTACACTGATGTCACAGAGACAGAATATTGCTCTCGTTTAAGCCTTCTGGAAGTGTCCTGGAACAGTTCAATGAAACATACAGAATGGAAGGTGCGCAATGACGAGCTCTCAGACCACATCTACTCTAAATAGTATTGCTTCCTAATCTGCTAATCTTGTATTATACCATAATGGATATTATAACGCCATACCCTGTGTATTTTTTTTATTGTTTACCATTCAAGTCACTCAAACTCCCAATCATTTCTGACTCATAGGCCTACTCTGGTAAATTATGACATATAAAAAACATCTTAGTTAAGACTAATTAAACAATTTATAGTTTATAAGCATATAGTAACATATGCAACATATACATGCATGTAACATTTATTCATATTAAAATGTTCTCCTGTAAGGCAGTAAAACCAACAATATATTCATGTTAGTTTGTTTAACTTTAGTTGTTGGCATTTTGTTCGCTATAGCCATATCTTTCTGAATGTGAAGTAAGAATGCATGCTTTATTTTGCAATAATAAATTGAAAAAGCAATTTGTGAATTTTTTTTTTTATTATTGATAAACAAATCCAAAAAGTCGGCCACATTTAAAACTTTGGGCAGAGGCCCAATTATACATGCGATAAAGATGGCTGTTTGCACATTTGTCTGGATGGACCTGAAATTTTACCAAGGATGATCATGTCAAATACTTAATCTCCAAAAGCAGAGCACTGCTTGGTTGATAGCTTTGACGTGTGCTGTCACAAACCCTTTTACCAATGATAGTCTATGAAGTTGTCATTAACTGCTACTGTCCATTAGAATTATTGGTATGAAGATGGTAGCTGATGCAGGCTATTATTGTGCCCAGTAGGCTATCTGCTGCCAAATTCACAATGTACGAGTGATAAAGTTATACCCCTTCATTAACTCACAATGTACAAAGATAAAATGTGAAGATTTTTTTTATTAAAAAGATAGGTTTTTGGCCTATCATGATGGGTGTGATTTGTTAGTATTAAAACGACAGAAAGACTATAGCATTTAGATCATTTAAACTGCAATACACCAATGGTGATGGATATCTATTTGCATATGATGCTCAATATTTAGCTTTTTGTCCACAAAGCCACACAAAGCTATCGACCACAATGCCAACTTTATGTATGCAATCCTATCCATCCCTCCATCCGTTAGCTATACCGCTTATCCTATACAGGGTTGCACCGGGGCTAGAGCCCATCCCAGCGACATTGGACGAGAGGCGGGGTACACCCTGGACACACCAGTCCATCGCAAGGTTAACACATAGGAACATAGAACCACTCACACACACATTCATACCCACGGACAAATTAGAGTCACCAATCAACCTGCGTGTTTTTGGACTGTGGGAGGAAACTGGAGTACCCGCAGGAAACCCACGCTAACACGGGGAGTTATTTTCACCTTACTTTTCATTTACATGTTAGGACAACAAACAAGTATAGGAATGCAATTAAAAAATATATTAAAAGGTGTTTACCAACAACCTAAGATGTACTTTGTCAAGTCCTTTAGCAAAATTGTCGCCAATTTATTGATTTCTCCGAAAGGTGGGCGCCGGGGCGTTCAGGTGATTTTTGTGGTCTGGAACACATTTTCCCGACTTCTCGACTCCTCGACATGAATGCTGCACTTGCCTTGCGCGCGACCGTATCATGTGATAGGCAAAGGTTAGGAACGTTTTACATTTTGTAAACAACATCATGGCCCCTTACTGCAATTCAACGTAGCAATCTCATCTTGAATTGTTGACCATTAACAGCCAAAAATTGGCATAAAACACATAATCTACAAAAGCTGTACATTTTTACTACAAACTGCATAACTGAGACACGTTTGGTAAACATAAAAAGACAGGATCGTGGTTTAGACACATAAGCAGCGGGGTAAGTAATAAGTAATATTGTTATGCTAGCTGACACTAGCTAGCTACTAATTACCTTGCTAGTTCACATATTCATGACAAAAACTCATGAACTTGAACTTTACAAAGTTCTGATCATCGTGTACTGTTATTTTTGAAATAAACATACATAGCGTTAGCTATTTTAAATGACAACGAATGTGATTAGAGTATGGGTCACTACGAACTAATGTTATTTTAACACCACGTTTACAAAATGCCGCATTTGCATTACACGATGAAGGATACATTTGATTACATATGTTATTTACAATAAAATCTATTCTTGTCAGCCTTTTGGTCTATGGGCTCTCAGTCCAGTTCTGGGATGTCCGGTGGTCGGGCCTCCAGCGGCAACTCGGACCAGTCTGACTCTGAATCTAACCAAAACAGCAGCAGCAGCAACAGCAATAGTGGTGGTAGTAGTAGCAACAACAACCGAGGCCGCAGGTCCGCTGAGAGGCAGGTAAACCCTAACAGGCAGTCGGCAACAGAGGAGGACGTTGATTTAGCCCAAGTGCTGGCTTACCTATTAAGGAGGTATGTTGACTTACAGCGTAATAGGTTTTTACAAATGCTACTTGTTTTAATATGGACATTCAACTGTTATTTGATAACTAACCCACATCAAGAGACGCTATCAAGGAAATGTATTTTGGGCTCACGTCCTTGTCAATGCTTCACAACTTTAACTTTAGGATATGTTCTACCGCACAGTTTGTTCCCTGACTAAAGAGGAAACTTATATTTTGCTAAACATTTCAAAGGTGGCATAAAAAACAAGAAGTACTGTAGAGCATTTCCTTAGTTTATACAGTAGTTCACGCTACAATAATGTTATGCCAGGCAAATATGAATGGGGTCTCCGTGGACAATCTGGCTGCATGCAAAACTGTATGAAAAAAGTAATGGATATCTTGTCAAGGCGATGATATTTTTCAAATGTACGGGGGACCACATAATTAACACATATATTTTTATATATTCTTTTTATCATACTTTTCCTCCTGTAGTGCCAATGTTACGGAACATGTCAGAGATATAGTTTAACTAATAGCGTAATCACTATTATCTAGACAGAGCTTTCCCCACTACCTCTGTCTTATCACATTGGTTTAACCAGGTTTTCTTTCATGACATACAGGTACATTGTAGTTTGTTGCTTATGAGACGGTATGAGAGAAAACTAATAAACCATGATTTCCAACAGAAATAAATCTATTAAAACAAGCTCAGAGTCCCAGATATCAATCTAACCCATTTCAAATTAACTTAAAAATCAAACAAGGTAAGGAACTCGTATTGGGGCGTTGGCTAAAGTCTTTCTTGAACATACAGGGGTCAGGTGAGGCTGGTCCATGGCAGCGGAGCAACAGGTCTGCAGCTTGTCCAGCCTTACTCTGACTCTGATGAAGACAGCGATGGTGCCTGGGAAGGTCGGCTAGGGGATCGCTACAACCCACCTGGTAAGCAAAATAGTATAACATGTATAGAGATATTATAGGAGGGAAAAAAGATGGCTATTTTCCAGTTTTTACTAACTATCGGAATATGGGCATACGTATTTCATGATGTGTAATACCTTTTTTTATAGCAATTGTTTTGTAAAAATAAATTTTTAAAAGCCATTTTTTTAAAACATTATTATAGAATCCCCAATTTATCTCAGTGACATTACAGGGACAAATGTTTTGCAACTTAGGTGCTAACGTTCTAAAAGCACTGAAAACATAAAAGCACTGCACACAAATAATTGGCTCATCGGTTTTCTTTGGAATAATATAATTGAATAAAAAAAATTGAAATTGTGTTGGCTTGTTACATTTTTTTTGTTACGTTTAATCAGTAGACTCCCAGCCGGACACTCAGGATGTGGACCGAAGTGAAATCCGTACACAGATCCTTGTGGCTACAGCTTCATCTGGCCTTAAAGGCAGGCACAGCTTTACCCACATGCTGACAGAGGTATAACCTTTTTGCCCCTAGCTGGAGCTTCTTTTATGAATGTGTCAATCATTTTGATTATCGTAAAAGGAGTAATACAAAACAAATTAAGCACGGCATGTACCAAATGATTGGCCCTTATTGCATTTAAAAAAAACTGATCTCCATTACTCTTGATTGGCTGAACCAATTAATGACTGCACCTTGGATGACATGGGCATGCATGCATTAGCTCACTTACAATCTGGAAACACTCTTTAAAAACATCTCATATGAGTCCATTAAAGGCCAAGTGTTGTATTGTTGTTGCAGTTAGAAAGTACCAATGTTGTGCTGCTCATAAAAAAAAAAGTTTTTTTTTTTCTTTCGAAAAAGGAATTTCCTACAGAATAAGAT
>JAVQJS010060745.1:0-13384 GCA_036024795.1 Galaxias rostratus | reverse complement strand
ACTTGCCAAAAAAACTTCCCCTGTATAAACGAAAAATAAACAAGAATCTTTTTTTAATACAATTACCACTTTTAAATACAAAAAATACAAACATCCTAAGAAAAGTATGCATCATCCTTAAGACATTAACACAGTTTGTTCTTTACCCTAAAATTGGCCATTGCCTTGTCTATCTCTTTAGGTTAAACACATATAAGTTGAGAGCAAAATACATATCTAAATCTATCAAAGCATATTATCTTTCTATTTTAGAAGAAGCTGTACCTATATTATTGTGTTGGTCAATTTATAACCATTTAATATTCAAAGGAGTACAATTCTCACATTTGTGTTATAAACGATTGAATGATTTGTCAGTATACGTGCTGACAACCATAACAAGGTTATGTGATCTCCTTGTTAATAATCAATAACCAGATTGCAACCGCTAAATCCATTGTTCCACCTTCAAGTGCAGTAGAAAAGGGTCTGCCTATGACTTCCAGCAGAGCCAAATGTCCATCTATTGATCTCCTGAGGAAGCTTGCACAATCTAGTGTCCTTGTTCCTCTCTTTCAAGCGACAAAATGCTACATTCTGTAATGCCCCCTGCCACAGGCACAGACAAGGACATGCTGTCCCCCCTCGCATCTGCCGTTCTAGGAGCATTCAAAGCTCAGTATTGGAGCTTTTTTTCTACACGGAGGCCAAGAGCAGTTCACTCTGCAAACGGAATACATCGGTGCCAGGCCCGTAAATGCGACTCCAAAAATGTGTAACATCAAATCCCTTTTAAAGGCCTTCACTGGTGGAGTATCTCCTGAGTCATTTACCCAGCAAAGTAATGAGGCGGC
Source organism: Galaxias rostratus (assembly GCA_036024795.1). Taxonomy (NCBI): domain Eukaryota; kingdom Metazoa; phylum Chordata; class Actinopteri; order Galaxiiformes; family Galaxiidae; genus Galaxias; species Galaxias rostratus. Next base: position 12,551 of record JAVQJS010060745.1, on the reverse strand, counting down.
CTCAGTGAGACGAGAGCACCCACAGAGAAAGCTTTTACCACCCTGTAGGCTACATTCAGTTTTTATTTGAGCTGCGCAGTTGTCAAAAGAATAAATGTTGGGTTCCCTGTCCTGTATGTAGAGCCAGGTTTTACCCATCAAAACTCAACCTCAAAGAAAACATGATGGAACAAACAGCCAACGTTATTATTTCATACATAATGCCAAAGACAAGATGCCTTAATTCACAATGAGTAATCTTTGCCTGGGTAAAAAAAAACAAAGGCAGAAGAAGTGGTGGATTAGCCATGCCACTTCAGATCACACAAACTGAAGCGAGCAGAGAAAAATTGATGTTGACAGCCGCCATATACAGTTTTTTTTAAGTCACTCACTGTCTTTTTAGGCATTGAATATTTCATTAGTGGTTGATCAAACTCTCTAGGGCCAATTTGGATCTATGTGTAAAATATGTAATGTGAAAATCTGCTCAACCGAACCACAATTTGCATTTCTTAATGCTGCCAATCAATTACAGTAAGAATATAAATCATGCAACCCTCTACACCATGCTATGCGGCACATTATCAAATCTTTTTTTAGGACAAAACAATTAGGTTTCAACTCCTGTTCAATTTTTTCTGAAACACTTTTGCTAGACAATTGTATGTTATATAGAATTGCAGCCTTCGTTATTGGGTGAGTTATTTAGTCAACACAGGGAAGCCCTACTGAATTTGTGCAGCCAATGCATTTTAGATCTGACTTGAAACCAACCTATGAAGACAAGAACAAAGTATACCGAAGACTCACTGTTTCTCTTTGTTGACTTCCGAGTTTCTCCCTTCCCTAACCGTGGGAACAATATAAAACACAGTGACATAGTATATCTCTATTAGAGTCAGTGGGGGACAGGACAGCTGCACTTTGTGTACTCACATCATCCCCAGTGCTGTTGAGATTATAGCCACAGTTCACGGCGATGTCGACGGGATGCATCTCCGTCCAGCCCTCTTTCGTACACGTTTTCGAGAGATTGCCTAAAGAGTGAAGAGAAAATGAGGACAAAAAGGACTGAAACAATGTGTTTATTTTTTACAAGTCAAACCGCCTAAACAGGTATAGACAAGTGTATAATGTGAGCAATGAGCCTGAAAATATGGGACTGGAGTCTTAGCATGTCATTGGCTTGTTTTTTTTAATTTTTTTATTCAGGAAATACTGAGTGCTGATATCACTGGTACTTCATGCGCACTGTGCCACTTAGCACAGTAGCACTTTCACAGGAGAGCCCTTAGCATCGTACACAATACAGCTACAAAACAGTGTTTCACACTGCTGGCTCTGGAGCAGCAGCACTCACTGCCTCCATCCTCACTTACCAACTTGTGTGTTTATCCTCTTCATTATATGCTTCTCTCCCTCTCTTCAGTTTCCAGTCCCTCACATATTGTCTTAAACCACTGAGAAAATAACTTGTATTCAAATCAATGCTATCCATAACAGCTGTGCCTGGTTAAGTAACATTTCCTGTTCAACTAGCTTACAGCAGGACCTGGTGAAAATGCACATCAATAGCAAATGAGGCTCACAGCAGGTGAATGAAACTGAACATTCCGCACAGACAGTAGCTCCCAAAATATCATCTCGCTTTGCAGTTCTCGCCAAAGCCTCAAGGAACCAGACACAAATAGCTTGTGTGACCATCCAATGTGGCTGATTCAGCACAGAAGTGGAGGCAGTTGGAGGGGACAGGAGGATAAGCAAAGCTTTCTCCCCAGTAGATCTAGTCGCAGCTTATGTTTGAGAAATGTCAAAAAATATGGTTGTATTGACTATCCTGTAGGTGAATGAGAATTAGTTTTCTAGGTGATACAAGCATTCAAACCTAATGACAATTCAATGTACTTTCTGCATATTTTGGGAGAAATATGTAACATTTTTGTTGTAACGATATAAATAAAGCATTTATATTATTGTATTAGCAAACTCACTATCATGTTTTTGTAGGTTGTCAGGGATAAAAATTGTGACAGGAAATTTGTTTGAACAACATAATCTAAAGCGCAGTGGAATACTAGTCTGAAATCAATAGAACGCAGCAACATTTTTAGACAAGGATCCACTTTAACTGTTTTGAAAAGGTCAGGTCAAGATTGAAAGAAATAAGGAAATGTTCTTAATAAAACTATACCTTCTGCATTTGATAAGATATTTCTAAACACGAAGCAACTCCAGGATGTCCCTACAGTCCCTCTCTGAACCCTGTAAGCACTAAACGATACTAACTTCTGGGACAAATTATAAAAGCCAGCACTGAATAAAACATCAAATCCCAGATTCGGAAAAAAAAACGTTTAAAATCTACCTTATTTTGTCCAAAATAGGTTTTCCAAAACAGCAAAAAGGGAATAAATTAACTTTACTGTGGATCCCATCCATAATAATTATAAAGTAGTGAAGCCTTTAAATCTGAGGAGAAAGTTACCATGAGTATAGATAGTATTGTGTAGAGAAAGCTTGTATTCAGAGAAATCTATCTATCAAAATTAATGTCAGGAGTCAATAAATATTTGTCACTACTTGTGCCTCTTTGGGTATCCTACTCAGTATCCTGAACAGATCATCACAGTACACTGTCTTTCCTGCGGCATTTGATTTGTGGAAAGCATATTTTTCCCATTCAACGTCTAATTTCTTAAACATGTTAAGAGTTCCAAAGACAAATCAAAATTGTTGATGGTACAACATTTTACCTCACCTGAATGTTAAGGACAGCTAAACACAATGCTGGTAACTTTAGAGATTTTGATGTTAACAAGAAAGCATTGATCTCATGATAAGCATTGTTATGAGTGTTCTGCTTATGCAGGTATGTAACCATATTTACCCCATGTTAGATGACATGATTAACCACAAATTATAAAAAATGTACATAGTTTATTTTTGCTTTCATTACACCTACAAAACGGAAGCCAATATCCTTCAATATCCTTTCAGCGTCTTTGAGTGTTTTGAAAAGCGCTTTATAAATATAATGTATTATTATTATTATTATTCAAGGAAGTGCACAACTTTATCTAAGCTTTTAACATACAGATAATACCACAGCAAAAGGATCGAGTTTTACAATTTATATGTATGCTTGAAAAAAATGGATTAGGAGAGAAAATGGGGAGATAAAAAGAAAAAGCAGAAGATTCGTTCTACTTCACATACATTTTTTAACATGGCCTACCTAGCAGAACACATATACTTATATGTTTGGTTTTTACAAAGCCTTCAAATTTTTCAAGGAGAGAAAGGGATGCTGGCCTATGGAGCTCATTCTCTGTCCGGATCTTATTGAGAGAGAGGCCGTATTTGTGGCTGTTTACTATTGAATGCTTTTACCTTCTCACTTGTGCAGGACAACAATACAGACACACAAACACCCTGAATGCACACACACACAAGCATTCATTCAAAAACGTATTGATTGTAAGATTGCCTCAAGACTTTTTCTTCCATAATCAACCATTAAAAAATATAGGAAAATACATGTACTATATATTAAGAATTCATACACATGACACAAACCATTTCCACATTTTGGTTTGAAGGCATGCATCCTCTGGAGACATGCTTTAAAATATTGCCAGTCAGAAGCTAAATTGAACTTAAAGCCTAGCAGTACACTAATATCCTATTTTACACGACCTCCTAACGCATAACACTGTCATCTGACCAATCCCCACCACTGGCATTTGGCAGGTTTTCCGGCATGTTGCTAGGGCATTTCTTTTTTAGGAATTTCTCTGTAAAGTAAACAACCATGTGACCCAGTCAGAATACTTCTTACAACCAACAGATGCATTCATGGACCGTAAAACAAATCACTAATTTACAATTATACAAACAGACATGATACACACAGCTGTCACTACTGAAATAAGGCAATTCCATTACTTTGCACTTTCAACTCACAGGTGTCGCACAGAACCACAAATCTCAGCAACAAACCAGTTAAAAAACGGGTCTATTTTGCTGTTAAGATATTCACGTGCTGGCTCGTATTTCATTGGGAAAGGTTCACACAGTTGCAAATTCATCAATGTCACATTGGGTTGGGATATTATCTGTAACGTGTCTTTGGACTTGCTAATTCCATTCAAAGTGAAGAGGAAAAGGACAAACAAACAGAAGTGGCTTTAGAGATAGCAGGCCAAGATGGAGGGAAGAGGAAAGAGTGAACAGGACTACTTATATACGTGACACCTGCTTATTATTGACTGATTGTTCGATTTGATGTCAAATGATCAAAATCTCTCCTGCAGTCAAACCCCCAAGCACTTGGCCACTGGGGTTGCTTCCTAATGGTTCCAATGCAATAGCTGGCGAAAAAACACAGCGGGGGGTATGCTTTTTAAGCTGCATCAGTAACACAACATTTGGACATACTGCAGGGATGCCATTCACAGACCCCCTAACTCTCACAACAACAATGATTTGGTGAGGAGATTTTGTGAAAGAAACACAAAAAAAGAGGGGGTATATTGCAACCCAACACGGTCTAAAACATAACAGGTATAATCCAATGGACCCTCTAGAATTGTTGACATTGTTGTTTAATTGCTTGACATGGGCCATACTGATGCAAGAAATAATGCATGGGAGAAATTTGAATCGTGACGTAAATACAAAACAATATACAGTCAAAATGAAATAATGTGATGACCATAGAAATATAAAGATAGATAGTGTGCCAACAATTCTAAAGGTCACTTGAAAACCTCAGAAATGATGCACTGTCCTTTACTAATGCAATCTCCTCACTAAAACCTTGCAGTAGAGATTGGAAAAACCTGGTATGATGGGTTTTCCCCTCCAAAGCTCTATAGACAGAATACATCACATGCACGCCCCTCTACACTCAAAAAACTGCATGATTTATGGATTGAAGAGTGGAATTCAAATGAGATTCACGTTTGTAGTTAGATGCCTTCTCTGGTTTCTCGTTTCCCAATTGTTCAGTAATATAAGGTAACATAACATGATGAAAATAAAATTTCTTATGATACGGTTATGCTTAATAAGACAAACAACTAATTTACTCAAGAGCCAATCAGTGTGACAGGTGCAGTATTTTGTATCTAGTTCTAAAGGGAAGGGCTAGTCATTTATGTTTATCTGTTTGGTAATTCCAATGCATCTTCGAGTCACCTTGCAACTAATCCCTCTTTTCTCTTCCCTGCCTTTCCTATCCGAATACATGTTACAGATGGCAGTGTCCATTGCAGGGCTAGCACATAGACATACAACTCACACACGCACGCACGCACATTTGCACCTACGGACAATTTAGAGTGACCAATGAGCCTACATGTTTTTGGACTGTGAGAGGAAACTGGAGTACCCGGAGGAAACCCACGCTAACACAGGGAGAACATGCAAACTCCACACAGAAAGGCTCTCAGGTGGGGATTGAACCCAGGACCTTCTTACTGTGAGGCAGCAGTGCTAATCACTGCGCCACTGCGCCACCCTAAATCTGTCATGTTTATCTTATTTAATTCTTGAAATTAGATATTAATTTCAAGTCCCTCATGAAGAAGGGAGTCCATGTACAAAACTATACTGTACTACAGCGAGTTACATGAAAAAGCATTTTATTTAGTATATCTACTTAGTTTTCTAACGCCAATTGGCCCAAGCAAAAGGATCTAATATTTTACATTTAATACCATTCTTTCATCCATGTAAAATGATTGTGTGCCTTCCGGAGATCACTAATTCATGAATTGTAGATCAAATAATATATCACTCTAAATTTACGTTGCAGGCTTTTGCATTGAGCGGCATTGTCTAAAAATACAATTATAGGTACTTTTAAGAACTTCATGTAAGCCTAAATCAAAATATTTGCCTGTCAACTACTCCCTAATTGATTTAGTAAACTAAAATGTTCAAGTCTTGAGTATGTCTTAAGTCTGAGTCAAGTCCGTTATGAGAGCATGACCAATAGCAGTAAAAGCAAAAACGTGAGGCACTCTAATGAATACACTGTTTTAACGAGTAGAGAAGTAATCACCAAAAACTGTAGGGACAAGCAAATGGCCAATGTACTATGACACCCACTGGGATGCTTAGTTAGTTTCACTTCATGTAATTGGACCACAGTGGCAAACATTGAATATACATGCTTTTGAGTGAAGAACTCCCAGTTACAATTTAGAATAACGCTCAGTAATTATACCATCAATAATCTATTATCTCATTATTAGTTAATGTGTGATAACGATTCATTTATTTTTACAGAAAGATTAGAGTCTGTATTTCTTTATTTATTTAGGCATTAGTAAATTATGTATTGGAGACTGATAATTACATCTGATTAGACAAAAAATCAATGCAGGGTAACAGGAAAAACTTGTGGACAGCAGATTGAACCAACCAGGAATGTGCGCTCCATATTAATTCAAAGTTCTCAATCCTAAAAAAATTAACAAAATCAAATGCTCCAGCATAATAATGTTTTAAGATGACATATAAGGTGACATTGATAATTAAATAATTCACGTAATGAATACAATCCCATTTGCATAGGATCATAGAGAATAGTTTTAATGAATGAGGAGTTGCAACCTTGTAATTAGCTGCAGAGGATGTCTGCAATACATTAATACAGTGCCAACACATTCTTTACAAATCATTTTCCAATCAAGCGATGAAGGGGTTGTACCCGGGTTGACTGTTGGTGTGAAAGGAGGACCCACATGGGTCGCGGACTCGACCCACCTTTGGTCAGAAAGGACTGCTTGACCCGGCATATGATCAGGAAACCTCACTCATTGGCGCCTCAGTATCAAACACAGTTGCGCATCCAGATGCAAGCATGTAGCTAGCTAAGGATGGATCAATGTAATTTATATTTAATAAACAATGTCTTTGAAAGGAATTTTCAACCACCATCATGGCAGAACAAAGGATGTGTGTGAAGGGACTTTGTTCTGCAGTAAATTGAGTACGCCGGGTGAATCAGTTGTATTAACCAGTGAATAGGTATGCTGCAACTGTGTACCGTGAGCTCCACTCATGTACCAAATAAAATAGCAATAGTAGAAACATCCACTTTCTGTGACGTAGGAATGTATCAGCGATGACATATAAAGATGTAACTCGCAGACCAGGGTTGTGTATGTGAACATTGGCGACACGGGTCTTTCCAAGGTGTCCAATGACCCTGGTAAGGCCCGGGTTCTCGGGGTGAAAGGTATATTGGTGACCATGTACAAGTATGTTCCGCTTTTCAAATTATTATGGACTATTAGAGTACAAATATATTCTAATAATTTACCAATACCTAGATAAACAATAAATAGCATACTTTGTGATCCTTCAATATTGACAACAAAAAAGATATATAGATTATCAATTAATTCATAATTTACTAATGCCTAGATAAATAAATGACACAGTTACCAATCTTTTATAAATTATTTATAGCTAATTATGACATATTTACTAATTATGAGATTTCATTGTATTATGTATCTAATAACTGCCTATTAATTAAAGTTATTATAAGTGTTACCAAACTCTCGGTGTGTCTGTGTGTGTGTGTGTTTTTGGTGTGTGTGTGTTTGTCTGTGTGTTTGTGTTGTGTGTGTTTGTGTGGTGGTTTGTTTATTAAACTTAATCAGCATCTCCAAGCAGCATATTCCTTTGATGTACATACCCAACATAATCTATTGAGCTGTGTGTGTCCAACTTGCTCAGCATGAAAGGACTGAATACACATTCTATGGACTAGGGACTCTTCAGTTCACTTCAATTGTACATGGCTATTACAGTATATCAAGATTCAATTAACTACTGCTTGGTACATACGCAGACATGCCGAGCAAATGATCAGATACTAATCAAATCCAAACTCTACAACAGCTCTGAAATGAATGAATCCCTCCATTAAACACAGCTTGCTTAATAGCCTTTTGCTAGTCTGATGACAAAGACACGGTGCAGTAGGTAGGTTCTGTATGTATACATTCAAGAGAGAGTGATAGACAGAGCGAGGGAGAGGCACATAGAAATAGAAAGAGATTCAGTGAATAAAATATGTGATATGGAGAGCCTGACTCTGGCTCCTCACCTCTCTGATCTCCTTTATCTTTGCCCCTCCTTTGCCAATGAGCGAGCCACACTGACTGGCTGGGATGACCAGACGCAGGGTCACAGGGGGCTTGCTGCTGATGGTGCCATTGGCCACCAGTGTGGTTAGGTCCTGGTGAGAGATGACACGTTAATTTTTTTGATTTGCCTATCAAACAACCTCTCCCTTTACATAAGTCAGAGGTAAAGACTTGTTTTAGAAGCAAGTGGAGAATTATCTATGGAATCCAGCGATTTGGCTAATGTTTATGTTTTACTGTAAATTGTACCAGATTGTTTAAGATTTGCAGTGTTTGTTCTTGATTGGTGTGGAGGCAGGCTTGAAAAGGTCATGTGGGTGGTCGGATAGTGGTAGCTGCTTTGAGTCATATTGTTTGTGTTATTGATTGTTTTGTCCAACTATAAGGAAGAAATTCCAAACAAATACCCTTCCAGATAAATCAGTCCATAAATGGATTGGAGAAGTGAGCCACTAAGGATAGGGAAAGGGGGGGAGAGAGAGAGAGAGGGAGGGTTCAGCAAATGTAGTCTGTCACTGCAGAGCTTTCTTTCCAAGTTGATTTAGACGTTTTCAAGTGAAAGAGAAAGGGCGAGAGGGAAGAAATGAAGTCAGAGGGAGAGTCAAATGCAAATGCAAAGGTAGAGGCAAAAGTAAACAGGCAGCGAGGTTAAAAAAAAAGTAGGGACATTTACTTGAAAGCATTCAGTAAAACAAGGAACTCTCTGAATCCGAGATATTTAAATAAAGGCCTAGAGTGCCAATGAAAAGCAAAGGCAAGGCTTCCTTAGGTCCGTTTTTCTATTTGCCTTAATTTGACCAAGTAAATTGTAAATATGCTCTCTCTCTCTCTCTCTACTCTGCGATGGATGGAGATTGAGCTGTTAATTAATGAACAGTCAAACCTTTGGAGCCTTTGAAATGTAAATTGTCCTCACTTTCCCTCCGCCCATCGGCACACAGCCTCAATAACTTACCCTGCATGCAAGCCTGTGGCAGAATGCAAAGTGCTCTAAGTTTTGTTGTTTTTGAGAAGGAGTCAAAACGAGGCACGTGAAAAGAACAACAATTTCATAAACTTTAACTGGAGCCCCCGAGGGAGTTTGCCTCGTGAGTGGGCAAAATTTTTTATCCTCCAGTCGCTCATTTAGATTTTCGAACCACATGACGCTCCTCCCTTTCTCTCCATCTATATTTAGTCAGTGGGATCTGGCTGGCTGTCATCTTCTCTTATCACATGAGGAGCACGTAGCTCGTCGGTAGGATCACCGGGCTCTGGGCGTCATCTCACCTGATTTGATCTAAAAATATGCGGCATATCTTAACAACTGTGAAAGGCCTCGATTCCCGATCCCTTCTTCAGCACCGCGCTCACAGGGGATGGGTTCTCAAAGCAAATTGGTGGATATAAGACCGGGGGTTACACAAGCAGCATTCAGACGAAGACGTGCTCGGCTGTCTATACGCTGCGGCAAGAACGATAAGACATCAATGGAGAATTACTAAGTACCCCTAATGTAGTCTATATCTTAATACCTGGGAGCAGCAAATGCACATAGAACGTTTAACATTATGTGAACCGAACAGCTGCACTAGGCAACGGAATATTTGTTCCATGAATGTTCTCTGAAAACCGTGCATACCTCCTATTGTTGGCTATCTGATTACATGAAACTAGAACAAACCAGTAATCGCAACTTGCTTCAACTTTTTGTCAAAAATTATGGTAAAGCAGCTGTAAATGTTTCTAGCACCAGAAAGAAAACGAAACAACATCGAACCCTCTAAAATGGCCGTAAAGTGGCGAGACACCCCCCACTCTGTACTTGTTAATTAAAAATGTTAGACACATAGCACTCAGCTATGGATCGCCTCGCCGTAGGTCAGCAACACGTTGCCATGACAACTCAGAGTTTTCGGCTGAAGGTAGGGTTGGAAAGAGGTGAGAGACTAAGATCTTTAATGAATGCTGCGCCATGCTCCCAGCCGGCATGTGTTTACTGACTGACTCTCTACAATGGAATGGCACAGGCTGGCAGAAAGCAATTTTCCAACTATATCATAGGTGCATGCTGATACTAAGGCCTTTAAAATGTGTATCCATTCTCAAAGTTTAGCGGGTTTCTTGATGAACGTGAATATTAAATAATTATACAGCAGCAAGATCAGTGATGTGAGGGAAGGCTCTTATCTTCACCTAATTAGTAGACCTAAATCATTCATAAACTCCCCTGCTTAATTAATTGGTGTGTTATCGTATCGTCACCTGCTCTTTTATCAAGAGGGCTGGATCACTGACACATGTTTCATCCCCTAATGATACTTTAAAGGCATTTGGTCATTAATTTGTCATACCACATTTCCTTTAGAAATGCCCAGTACATTTTCGTCGACCATCTTATTGTATTGCACAGCGAAGCAAAAAGCAGAAGCCCACTGCCATTCGTCTTACAATAACACTCAAAATGGTGTAAGTTTAACATTCCCAACTCCACGAGTCACAAAAGACCGCCATCAATTTTCACCTGCAGTGTAATCTTACTTGCGTGAGACTGTAATACGATTTCAAGAAACCATATTTTTTAGCAATTTCTCAGTGGGGAGGATAAACTGAACACTCACAGTGGTCAAAGCACACACACAAAGCAATGACATTGAACTGAAGACAGAAAATGGGATTAGGTTGCCACGGTGTATGTCCTTTTAGAACTAATATCTCCTTCATAACTAACCACCCATGTTGGCCCTTAGCAAACCTGCTTTCCTTTCAATAAGATTTCCAAAAAATTTTGATTGTGTTTTGTGATTCCAGCACCAAGAATGACTTAAATTGCCTCTGCCTCACTTCTTCACGCACTGCTATGGAAACAGCTGAGATAATTTCTCAGCTCTCTACCTCTCTACTCTATGGGTCATTCGTGATGCTTTTACAACCATACATTTCAGGAGTGCACACGGCAGTTCAGCCAGTAATCATGGTACGTATCTTCAGTATGTTAGATAAACTACTTGTTATGAGGGAATGACACCAGCTGAAAATGATTTGAACATTTTGAATGGCTTTTCTTCCATGAATGTATGGTTATTGCGCCACATGAAGTCGTGCCCTAACCATACTCGTAAGGCCGTGCTGCATTTCACTTGAACAATATCAGGTGTGTTTACCTCTTCCAGTTTGTACGTGATCATGGTGAAAGCTCTAAATACACTTTCTGTTGAGCCAGTGATTGTGATGATTCTCTCCGGACAGGAGCCTTCCGAGATGTTGACCCGGGCAGTGCTCTGTGGGCACAGAGAGAGTGCAGGGATGAGAAGTCAATAAAAGAGCCGTGTCATATGTCCTGCTGTAGTCTGTGTTCAAGATGCAAGGGAAGGGTGAAAAGGGATCTTATTGCCAGAGCTAGGGACTTGAAGCTAGCATAGAGAGGTGCAATAGAAAACAGAACAGGCCATGTTACAGTCGTCAATTCAACTGGATATGACCCGTCTCTTGCTGTTGCATTTTTCTGAAGGGCTTTGTTCCAAACGCATCCTCAACCAAACACACACACACACACACACCCCTCTTTCACCCCATCCTGTGTCCTTTTGCGTCTAGTCAGATGGATCCCTCTGAGCGGTAGTCATATGAGTGGAGGCAGAGACGAGCGGAGACCTCAGGGGTGTTCCCTTTTCTGTCCCTCCCTTCCTCCCATACACACTGAGTCATGCTGCCACAGTGGCTGTACTAACGACGTGACTTGAGGAGCCATCACCCTCCAAAAAAAGAGAGAGAGAAGAAACTAACACGGACGGTTGGATGACTGGCATGGATGACCGGTCGCGCCGGCTGATTCATACATCTTCCCTTGACCTCCCTGTCTCTCTGTTTATCCTTCTGCCTCATAAACCACAGCATAATAACCATCTCTGCAGCCGTAAAGTTACCAGCGAATGCACCGTGACAAAGACAAGTTAATTAGTTTTAATACAATGAGTTAACGAAGGTTTACAGTTTATGAATAAAAAGGAGAACGGAGCAGTGGATTAAACCTCACAGGGGCTCGGCAGAAGTCTGGAATGAGCTAGAGAGGGAGAGTGAGGAAGACGTGGGAAAGAAAGGAAGTGAGAGATGCTTTTAATTGAAAGAAAAGGAGTCACCATCGCCCATAAAGCAGTTCAGACAGCACAACTGTTCTGTATGCTATTCAGCCTCCCGGCTCCCAAACATTCGAAAGTAAGCTTCAATATTGATGGATCTGTCGACCAGCAATATCATAGTCTACCACTTGAAATGCGTACGCTTAAACTGCACCCCTCATTCCCGGAAATGCAGTAAGTGCAAAGTTAGAGCTGTAGCTGAATCATTCACATAGCACTGATGAGCAGGGTGTATTATTGTTGTTGTTGATCTATTTTGTTTTGCAGTACATTGCACTTAATA
>JAVQJS010060733.1:0-21040 GCA_036024795.1 Galaxias rostratus | reverse complement strand
ACACACACACACACACACACACACACACACACACACACACACACACACACACACACACACACACACACACACACACACACACACACACACACACGTATATACACAAACACACAAGCACTTATTTCTTTGCTAAAATGGGAGAAAAAGAGTAAATGGGCACGAACACCCAGGTCACCTCGCTTGTAAAAGACCAAAAAGGGAAGAAAAAAAAAACCAAAGAGTTAAAACACGACCATAAAAAGGAAAAAAATATATATATCATTCTCAAAAGGTCAAGCCCTCCCATTTCATCATGCAGAGTTTTTCCCACCCAAGACCTTGTGACAGATTTTTGCCCAAAGGGGCTTTGAGGTAAAAGTAGATAAGAGTCCTGCTTAGCTGGGAAAGCTACAGAGCTGCCCTGACAGACAGTGCCGGTCCGGCCCCGTGCTCAGTGTATCTTACGAAACAAAAATAGACATTCAAATCGAAAAACTCCATAAAATCAAACTCAAAATAATGGCTCATCTTATGTAATATATAGATATATATATATATATGTATATATTTATGGTGGTCATTTCTCTGCAATAGAAACCCTTATCGGACTCTTAGTGCCGGATTGCTGGTAGGAAGGCGACTCGATTGGGAATGCCAGTCTATTTGCTCCCAGAGAAGTGACTGGGGCAATAGACGTGGCAGATTCCGCTGGCTTCGAGACGCACAGAGGGCAGATCAAGACGCAAGAGAAAGACAGAGTGGGGAAAACAGAGAGTAAAACTGCCAAAAAGAAGACAGATACAGACAGAGAGACAGAGGAGAGAAGTAGAAGTGCGCCAGATGCTGGGCGGTTGGCAGGCGTGCGACCGTGGCTCAGGCGAAGTACATGGTGTGCTGGGTGTCGTAGTGGATCTGGACCGCCTTGGCCAACGCCTGGGGATCTCGACCGTTACTCTGACCCGACACATGGCTGCCCTCCGCACTGTGGGACGAGAGAGAAAAATAGAGAGAGATAGAAAGGCTGGATTAAAACAGGACTAAAAATGATTGGGTCAACACTGGACAGGTATCGGTACCAATCCGTCAAGACGGAGAGACACATCTTTTAAGCATGGTTTTATCAGCTTTTCTCCAATGGAATGGGGCTTTTTTGCCTTGGCAATGTGGAGGCTGACATGGTATGAAGCCTTCAGTGCTGCTGTGTTACCTTTGAATGCCTGGTAGATGACAGAAGATGTAACCATTAAAAATCACCACCTGCACTTGTTACCACATAGAAACATTCTGTGACATGTCTGGTGTTACACCGAAATCTGTGATCCACCGAAATCTATGACCACTTTGATTGCTCAGACTGTTTTTAATATGATACCCATGAGGGAGAAAATGTTTGCATATGTATTAATATTTCATATTAAGTTTTGATAACTGCATCTTATGAAATTAGATTAGGAAATACAACTTTGAATTAACATCTACCAAAAATGTGGATTTTGTACATGCACTTGTAAGGGATATCTGCCATACATAATCTTAAACATATTTTGGAATAGGCCTGCATAACCTACTTTATAGGTGCCCTGACCAGTCAATGCCCACTCAACTGGAGTCTGTCTGCGTCTGCAAGTCTCTCGCGATATGTTGCGTGAGCAAGTCTGGCCCAAATTGCTTGCCGTGGTATCACTCAGATTGAGTGTTGGTCGATAGCTGTACGGCCATTCAATGTAATTAATGAGCTACCAATCTATGTAAGGTGCTTTGAATCTCTAGATATGCGCTAAAAACTAAATTAAAAATAAATTAACTGTTATTCCTGACGGTAAACGTCTCAATTTTATGACAGCATCAGAATAAACCAAATGTGCATGCCACAGCGACCATTGGAGTAACAGAATTGGACGGGCACAGATTTGTATTACACCTGCACGGAAACTGACACACGAACTAAACTAATACAAGCGTAACAAACACTTATAAAAAAAATGATGGTGGAAGAGTCAGTAGAGTAAATGTACTTTGCTGCCTTATCAACATTAGGTAACGTTAACGTTATGTCTGCTAGTCTGGGACGAAAAATTACTTGTCTGTTGGCTAGCAAGACAGCGTCCGCAATCGCAGCCACACTGACAAGTCATTTTTGCTAGCAAAAAAATAGACACACGGAACAAAACAATTACATTGCTACACCGATAAAAACATGACTGACTTACTTTTCCGCTGTCAAAGCACATTTTCTTGAAAGTTTCTTGGAACAAGAAAAAATCTTTTGACTGGCGGCCCAAGTCAAGTGGCCCAAGTGGTTGGATGCTGAGAATAGTACCTTTGGAGATTGGGTCTTTCCAATGTATTCATTTTTTAAGCTCTCATTACTGAGGACCTCCTCACATAAATAAGGCCTCTCCTCTGCATTTGGAACAGCTTTGGTGAAGCCAAGGTTTATAAAGCAATCCTGATATTTTCGTTTTGACATGACTGTGTGAGTTTAAGTGGGGGAAATTCACACTGAAAGTTGGCGAGAGAGCGCGAAGATGTCTTAAGGTACAGGCTCGCGATAAAATAGAATGCGGTGTGTGTCGCATCCAAAATGAGCAGCCCTGCGCAGCTAAACAAATAAAACATCTATTCTAATGCAGAAAATTATTCCACATATCATAGCATTATTGCACACTTTATTTCTCAATTGGCGACCCAATAAAAACGAGTCTGCAACCCAATTTGGGAAACACTGATCTACAGGGTTGTTTAAACAGCCATGGATCCTCCAGTCCACACAACATTCACACACTCCTGCATGAAGCCAGCGCCCTTTGCCTGACCAGTCTTGGCAGTCACCTGTCGTGGTCTTTGTCTACCAGGTGGTAGCGTGCGCGGAAGGCCACCAGCCTGGCGTAGTACGCTGGAGCCGGGATGGAGACGGAGCGTGTGCAGCGGACGTAGGTGTGGCACAGCTGGTAGGTCAGCAGTTGGAGCTCGTCGGCCGTGAAGCAGTTGTCGTCCCACAGAACGTGATAGTGGGAAGGCCGGCTGGTGCCCTGGGGAGGCAGTCAACAAACACACGCTTGTTTGTTCACATCATTAAGGATTTGCTCTCGTGTTAGCGTTCAATTCAACATCTGGCTGTTACTGATATTTTTTTATTATTTTGTTTTGAATATGTAAGGACAACGAGCGATTGGGTGTGTGTCCACTAACCTGAATTCCGGCATGGCTACAAAGGTAGAAGTCGAACTCGGAAGGGTGAGTGATGGTGCTGTCCACCGTGGTGCCAGCAGGGACGTTGCCACTCTTTCCAACCTGCAGAGGGCGATCATTTAGATTAGACACAGGAAATGGCTGATCACAAGCGAGTCAAGGTTCTAGAGCACTAGTATGACTTTAAACACTATGAGCATTCTTCTATTAAATCTATTAGTAAATTGATATTCCAGACAAGAAAATCTCTAAAATTATCAAAAATAAGGCTGTTCATAAATATTTCTGGATTTTTTGGTAAAATGGAGGGGGTAAGGATATTGTAAAGACAGAACAATCCCTGACTGGTTTCAGTTCTGGGGGCTCAATCCAAACCCACCCTCTCAGCCTTGTCTGAGCAGAAGAGGCGGGTGTGATGGCGCTTCTGGACCACAATGTAGGTGATGCCTGGCCTGTAGTCTTCCTCCAAGCTGATGCAGGCTTTCCTGATGGCTATCAGCTCTGGCCAAGCCACCTTCACATCAATAATACAAAATGGAAATGAGGAGCTGAACAAAACTGCAAACATGAAAGTACTTCATGATCGAACAGTAGATGTTTTCAAACAATGAAGTTCTCTGACTTTATATTCCTTTTCCACACGGTCACGCCTCCCCGTACCTAAGCCCCTGGCGGCAGCTCCTAACCTGTTTCATCTGTCCCTCGGAAACGCCGCCGCGGTAGTAGATGATGCGGGTGGGCTTGAAGCGCGTGGACTTGTAGAACTGGATGAGCAGCTCACGCACCATGTTGGTGAGGTCCTGGATGACCTCCTGGCTGAACAGCTGCTCCTGGGAGAGGTCCTGGCGCGACGTCTGCACCCGCACCGTGGCACAGTAGCGACTGGGATGGCCGTCCATGCTGCCAACCACCGCCGCGATGGAGGGCTTCTTGCCGTCGCCCGCGGGGGGGTGCGTGACGTCGGCCCCTAGGAAGATGACTGGCTGCTGGAACACGGACGGCCTGGGAGGAGAGGCGTACGGGTGGAGGTGGGTTAGAGAACAAAGCAGGGGATTCTATAGTTTATTAAAGACAGAGCACAGAGGCCCACCTCTGGTGAGGAACCAGGACGTTGTTGATGCCCCCCAACTTGGCATTGATCTTGAGGCAGAGGTTGGAGAGGGTCTGGGGGGACGTCTTCACCACGTTCTTCACCTGGACACACTGCGTGGCCATGCCCAGGAGAGTGTCTCCTACCCGCTTCACCTCCGCTGCACAGATAAACGCCAGAGCCAAGGTCATTTACTTTAGTGGCAAATACAAGGATTGATGTGACATCAACAACAGTTTGCCAAATTCATTCCAATTTCTTTTTCTTTTTCTAGATTGAAATTGGATGCATCCCATAGGAGAGGATAGTTGGATGACTGAGTTTCTCTGGAGGTTTTTGTTTATCTTACCGTAGACCGGGGTTTTGCCTGGGAGGATGACAACGATGAGCTGCAGGCCGACATAGGACATCTTGAGGTGCTTGAACATGGGCTCCACGCTGTCGGCTCCCTGGGCGTACTTGCAGAAACACGGCTGGCCCTGGATGGGCATCCCCGCGTCCTTGGAGATTTTACGCAGCTGGTCAGTGAAACTCCTGTGGATCCAAAGAGAGAGAGAGAAGGGAAACATGAAGCCAAGGTTGTGGATTTACTACACATGGGAAAGTAAGTCAAATTAAAAACTCGTAATGGATTGTATTTTTCTCCTTCCACCGCCCGACCCCGTAACTTCATTTGAACGTACACCTGCACATACAGAGAAGAAAGCCATGGGAATGCCTGGAATCAAATCGAGAGGAGAGTATATCTTACTTGAGCAGGTCCTCCCTGCACTGTTTCTGCGGAGCGAAGCAGGCGACAGCCCACACCTTGATCTCGATACCGGCGTAGAACTGCTTTCCTCTCATGTCCCACACGCCCTGATTGGGCGTGGCCACTGTCTTGTTCTGCGGAGAGAGTCCCTACTCTCTTAGTCAACCCCCCGGTTGGACAAGTCGACACAATGGATGCCACCACATAGCCCCGCCCCTCTGAACCAGACCTGGGCAAACCGAACAATTTTTATATTTTGTATCACAAGCTTGTTATACTTCGTTTAGCAAGGTCAACAATGGTTAAAATCGGAATTAGACAACTGATAAAGTAATTATAAATGTTTTGGGGTTGAACCAGCTCTTTGTCTAGCTGTGCCCAGGTCTGGCACCCCGCGGCCCGTTGCTCACCCTGCCACAGTCCCGCCCAGTGTCGGTGCTCATGCGTCCCCCGTACTGCAGCATGGGCGCAGGGAGGACTCGGCCCGTCACCTCCGTCATGTCGTTGTGAACCACGATGCCAAACTCCTTCAGGTAAGGGTCGGGGCCCCCCACCATGCTGTTGCTTTTAACCTGTAGTGAGATCAAACGGGGGGGGGGGGAGGGTGTTAGAGGATACAAGGAGTGAGTAATTCAAAGAGCATTGCTGATGTTGTTACTTGAAAGATTTTGAGAGTTCTCAGTAAATGTGTGTTAGTTTGGGAGCGTGTGAACTTCCTGTGTGCGGCTTTTGCAGTTCACACTCTAAACAGCAGGGGGCCCCAACTCACCAGTCGGCTGATCTCCTCCTGTCTGTCGGGTGCTGATCGAGCTGTAGCTTTGATCATGGTGGAAGTCTGGTTGTCTGTCAACTTCTTGATGCAGCGCTGGCCTGCCACTATGTTACAGACCTATTTATAAGGAAGAATCCATGTATGAAGAATTAGATCAATGTTGCCTGGTATATGGAGGTATGTGAAATCTGATCAGTGAGAATTGTATGGTTTCAGCTTGTAAAGTGTAACAATAACCTCAAGGGGAAGGTAAGTGTGCTTCTGTTCTTGTCCTACTTGAAGGCAGGGCAAGTGTGGGTATTTAAGCTGCAGACTGTACTTCTGCTTGAAATACTGAGCTACAGTGCATTCCATGGCTTGGCCGTTCTCTAATTGTAAAGGGAACCTGTAGAACATCGACAGCAGAAAAAGCATCAAGTTGTGCATTTACCAACAAGACACCTGAAGGAACATCGGGATACGCGTTTTCATTTTGAGACAACAATTCGAATGAAACAGGGCAGACTCCTCACTGTCTTCCTGAGGAAATCGTGGGGGAAGTGTCTGGCGGCCCGCGGCAGGCAGGCAGCCACTTACGTTTGGTGGCTGGCAGGGCGACGGGTGACATTGCACACGCGGTACTTCCTCTTCATCTGGCCACAGTGTGTGACCTCCACTTTTAAGCCTGCTCGCCCACGCGCCCAGGCACGGGTCACAGACACAAAGCACACACGGACGTTGATTTAGGAGAGAGGGTCTATTAAACAGGATCACTTTTCAAGACACAACGTGATGATGCATCAGTGTGAGTGGTACTAAAGGACAATGGTCCTAGACCGTTCCGCGCTTAAACAGCGAAGCAATTCGGAACTCTTTCCAGGTCGACTAGGCAACTATACCGACTGGTTAAAACCCAATATTACTAATATTAATATGTACACAGGTTAACAGACTGGGTAAGTCTCCTTTGCAGCAGTTCCCTGTTTAGAGAACAGGTCATGACCACTCAGAATAACAACCAATATATTGTTTAATTTATTTAACATTGGCATATAGTCAAAGCACGTCACAAGAGGTTAATTTCTTTCAAAATCGTATAGGATATCACACGATAAATATAGCATGCAAAATTGGTTGACAAACTCATCACATTCTGTTTAATTGTTTTTGTCTGAATAATGAGGGAAACTAAACACCTGTGCTATGTAACCTCAGCAATAATGAAACAGTAGACAACCTTGTGCTCCGTCTCATAAAATAGTGGTTTGATACAAGCATGGCCTGACTTTTTGACCAGCTGGGGCTGTAGACTATGGTGGTGTAGCACATACAGGGAAATGCTCAAATTGGATTGGAGAAGCTGCAACTTCTCATTGTTGAGCAAGACAGCGGTTTGGCAATGATGGCAAAACAGGGAAGGGTGTCCTCTTAATCAAATCACTATATACTACATTCTAGATCGATATTCTCTTGTCCTCTGATGACTACAGGATCGTGTCCAAACAGGATTATTGATGGACATGGTCAATGGATTGACCTTACTGATAGTCAGTTAGTTTTAAATATATCAATAACCATAGGAGCTCAATGTTTTCAAACCAGGAACAGACCATGCAAACATACAATTACAAAGCCTGACTACCCTAGTCTCCTGCACCTGGGTCAATAGAAATGTTAAGCGCTATAGTCTAGTGTGAGCGTGTGTGTTTGTGTAGAAGCATGGCATAAACATTAGTCTGACCTGCAGGTCCCCACCCACCTCGGATCTCCTTGGTGAATTTGACGCGTTGGGAGTCGGTGAGTGGCTTGGTCTGCTCGTTGATGTTCTGGATGTCCAGGACTTCACACATGAACTCAATCACAGGCTGGGCACGGTAGAATGCAGTGGCAGACACTGAGAAAGGAAAAGAGTCACTGAATACACCAGCCCAAACTGTAGACACACACAATGCAACTTTTGCAAAACATACACCCATTGACTACTTTCATGTACGACACATTTCTTATTCTGGACTTTTGACCTTGAGGCTGAAAGGAACAATTTCAACCAATAAAGTGTCACACACAAAGTTGAAGAGGTTTCAACGTACCATCAATGTTCAGCATCATGTTCCACATGGCAGGTCGGACGGACTGATGGAAACCAAACCACACCTCCCTGCCTCCACCCAGGGGGTGATAATAGCCCTCTGGAGGAGAGAAAAACGAACGCCCCACTGGAGTGTACCTGATAACACACAGAATGGCAATGCAAATCAAGGTGTGATACAAGGAAAATCTATCATCATTTGTCCATATCTTCTCATCACCAAATCTATGTGTTTAACAGCGAGTGCCAGGTGTGCATTTCACCTCATGGATGGAAGGTGTCTGGTGATCACGTCCAGGGCCTGGACCGAGTCCTCGGGCACCTCGTTGAGGTGTCCAGACAAAGCCTCAAGAAGCATCTGCAAACTGACCACAGACACCCACTGCAGAGACACCTTGAAGGTCTGGTCCTTCCCCTCACCAGGCAGAGTCACCTCCAGGTCCACCTAAGACGCCAGGTAGAAGAAGAAAGGAGGAGGGCAAATAACAGGTGTGGGGGGTGGTGGGAGAACAGAGAAGGTAAAAAGAAAATGTAGAGAAAGATGAAGTTGGAGAAATGTAAAACAAATAATAAGTAGTGTCAGAACAGAAGGAGAGCAGGGGGGAAAAAGAAGAGTAGAGGGTAGGAGAGAGACGGAGGAGAGATATTTTCGGAGACTGTGTTGTGTGTTCTCTGATTTGATAATGACTTGATTTGATGAGGACTTGATTTTCTGTCTGAACAAGCCAAGTCCAAAGCTGAAGGTTTCCAACAGTGTAGCGCGTTTGACAAACCTACCCGGTCCCTCCCTATCGGCAGTGGGTGGGCGGTGTACATGTTCCTCTTGCCGTCGTAGCCAGGCTGTCGGTCTCCAAAGATCTGCATCTTGAAGTGCCGCACCATGGTGTCCACTACCTCCCTGGTGGGAGACAAAGAGCCAGGCAGCTATGGGTCAGTCTGCATCGAGCCAACGATAACATAGCTTGAAAGGTTCAAGAACAGTACGAAACAGGATAAATGAAGTCTTTCATCTTAAAAAGCCCAACCAGGCCCGCTTTAGAATTTTCTGGGGGGGGGGGGTCCTCCTTTTGTTTAGCTCAAAGGCAGGGGGTTGGGGAAATGTGTTTTCTCTTCAGTAAAATCAACAATAGGCCCTTGAATCTGTACTCCATGGACTGAGGTACGAAACCCCAAAATGGAGCCTCAACTTTCCGAACCCACTTTTCTCCATTGTAACAGTGTTTACCTGTTGACCCTCCGAGGGCGTTTCTCAGGCTTGATGTCGATATCGTAGTGATAGACATCAATCTTGGGAATCTGCACCTGGAAGTGGTTGGCCAGGAGGCGGATGGGCTTCCCCACCGTGCCCATGCCGGGCCGGCGAGGAGGCTGGAAGGGGGAAGGGGTGGGAGGCGGGCCTGTTTGAAGAGGAGAGAAGAACAGAAATAGACACTTCTGTTAAATTGCACATTCACAAAGCTAATAATCGAGAGTCAGGGCACTTTAAGAGGAATATACGTGGAGGCGTGTGGGCTGTGTGTGGTCATATGTGTTGAAGCTAGCTTTGTGGAGATCATAAACGTGACTTCTACAGGTATTCTAGTCTTTAGGAGGGAGAGTAGATGCCATCAACTACATGGTAAAGCTGTCAAACATACATCTCCCTGCAATAAAAAACACACGGTTTTATTGTCCCAACCACCCATGTATAAGGGGATACTCTGATAGCTTTTCCGTCCCGCGTGAACACACTCCGGTTGATCCATGACTCTGGCCCATGACCCAGATAGGTCAACGAGGGGGAAGGCAACATAATGACCTCAAATTATCCGCCCGCCCGCCCGCCCCTCGCTCCTCCCAGACAAGGAGCACGCCCAGCCGTCAGACAAAGAGCAGGCCCGTCTGACAGACAGCGGCAGCATATGGGGCTCCAGCACACAGGGGGGATGCATGGGATTACCATTACATGTAGGGGAAACGTCCCAATTAAGCCCACGTACCATACAAGAGCAATCAACAGAAATGACATCGTTTTTGTTCTTTGTGATGTTTCTTCCAAAACAACTGCTTGTTATATACATTATAATGTTCAACTGTAACTCAAATCAAATTTGTCTATATTGAGTTAATAAAGAAAAGGTGAGGCTTGAGCCTGCTGTTTTTAAAATTAAGCTGCAAAATATCTTAGGTGATCCTTTGGTACACTCAAGAAGAAAATATTTGCATTTTCCTACTGTTTTTGCTCAATATTCATGCAATATCAAATTATATGTGATAGGTGTTTTGAATAAGACATGTTAAAATAGGTCATTTATTTTATTAAAATATGGGTTTTAACATGGTTGCAAACTGACCACATGCTGAATCAACAGGGTGCTGCCTGGTATGGCTGGCTGCAATGCCATAAAGCATAAGCATGTATAGTTTATATCCGGTTTAGACTATTATACTGTTAAATTCACTATTAAATGTGAAGTTTACCTTAACTTTTAACAATTTTTTTCTCCCAGGTAGGTTTAAAAGGTGACGCTAGTGTCTGGTGTGGATGCAAATTATTAAAGTTACCTATTTTTCTGCATCAGTTTATAATTGGGATGCAGGGAACCACATATAGATGTATTGGAAGGCTTTTTACGTAATTTGCGTTGAATAAAACATTGTTGCTTAACCATAAGGAATCAGATATTAATACCGGTGATATTGCATAAGTCAATGAATTCTGAATGGGTCAATTTATAGTCTGTCCTTACATTAAACAATAATGTTTTAATCTTTGCTCTTTCTGTGACAAAGAAATGCAGTACATGCCTACACATGGCAGAATCAGAAGGGATCTAGATCACTCTTTGAACAATTATCAAGTGATAGAAAAGCTGTACTGAAACAAGAGAAACAAAACAAACAGAAATCAATTTATTTTCCTGAACCCGCTTGCGGGGGCAGAAATTATATAGAATGAAATACATAAATTGATCAACAAATCATAAAGTGGACTTGGTTGGAACACCCTTGGGCTTAAAGGATAGCGTTAGGTATCCATTAAACCCATGCCAGACGCTGGCAAACTAAACAATAAAAACATTCAAAACACATAAATTAATTACTGACACTTCAAATGAGAGATTCTGACTTTACATTTGACTGACATTGTCTCACTAACATTGGGGTAGTATATTAAAATTGGAAAGGGGGATTTGGTGGGCTTAATAGGTACATTTACCATGTAACATTCATCCCATATCTATCCTTTACTTAACATACGCAGTGTTGACCTCACTCTCCCACAATGGCATCAAAGGTTTCCTTCAAATAAGTTACACTTTTTTCAATATGTTGTCTAGCCAAAGATATGGTACAGTACAGCGTCCACTGTGGTAGTCTATGAGCATAACTGCATCCTCATTCCTAGAGTTCTAAATAATGCTCACGACTTCACGAGGGTATCCCAGTTCTGAACGGAACATTACCAAAGCACGAGGCATAGAAAGAGAACTTCAGTGTTGGGCCCTCAAACACTGTCTACCTCATAAAAAACACAGGCTATAAAGCGAGGAGGAGGAGTCCCAGAGCTCCGTGGTAGTTCATGATGGAAGGGAGGGTGCATTGTATGGTAGGGTGGGAGGGGATCCTATGCTTGCGGCTTTTGTCAACTGACAGTGAGGGGGCAGCAGGGGTCCTGAACCCTCTACACCAACACGCTCCAGTTAGCAACTCAAGCGCAAGATGAGGGACAATGGGGGGGGGGGGGGTCCACGAGGTTCCTAAAAACCAGTTCCACAACATGCCCACATCCACTCCAGTTCATCAGACAATGCTCCTGCTTACACCTACCCCCTTCAGGAAACAACAGGGGGTCCCCAACGACAGAGCCTGGGAGGCCTTGTGGGTATGTGCACGTTGGCTTATGCTTTGCCAGTGGCGGGATCCGGGGTTCTAGAGCTGGGACGAGGCCTATATATAGCCCCATCAGCTGCCACACCACCAGGGTGGCGAGAGGGGTTGTAGAGTGTGTGTGTGTGTGCGTCTACGAATGCAAACACCCCTTCCTTTCCTGCAAACCAGCACGTCATCCTCTTCCCCACCCCCCAAATAAGGGTGGTCTAACTAACTGGGGCTTCCAACCTGTGACCATTTATGAACCCATTCCAAAGATTTCAGGTATACTTTTTATAGCTGCATGTGGCGAAAAGCAATGTTATGAGAATGTGACAGACACTGAGTTTTACCTTCTATCGACTTGACCATGACTGCTAGGTCGCGAAAGTAAATGGTGCAAAAACGATGGAAGAGCCTTTCGGTAACACAGGTGGTTATGGGTGAGACAGTATAGGCTGGGCCTGGTGTCCCTGGCATGCTACGGTCCAGACTGGAAGGCTTAACCTGAGGGGGAAGGAGGATGGCTTGGCTTGGCCTGGATGATGGGTCAGAAGCTAATATCACTTAGTGCAAGGCACACAGAAATCAGCTGGATTACAACCCAGGGACCCAGAGAGAAGGAATCTGAGGCCTGCTGCCAAACAGAGTAAGCAATCCTCCACAGCCAAACAGTGCAACGAGACTCCCACAATGGGGGGGAGGGGGGGGGAATACTTTGTTTATTCTATGAAGTTAAATGCAAGAGCCATAAAGACTTCAACCGTTTAAAATAAGAAACCACAACTACACTAAGATGTTGTGCCCCAGCTAATGCTAAAATGTACAGGAGGAGGATATTTCTACAAACCGCAGGTGTCCCAGCCCTGTATAGTTTAACCAGAACAAAACATTAATTTGACCTATTTCTATATACACTCCAAACATCACATGAAACCTAATGTAGATCAGGTGGTCAGCGCAAACAGCAATCAATGACTGTAAACTTGTTGCTGAACTGCGTTCAGCCTCAACAATGAAGGCCATCTGAGTTTCATGTACCTGCACCATGGGGTGTCTACTAAATGTGAACAAGCTGACCCCCATTTGTTGGAGGGCCCCAAACGCTCATGTGAATGAATACATGTGGTCAATCTTAGGCCGCGAATATGTAACCTGCTTTTAGGTGAGATCCATTTTTTTTTCCTAAGAGAGTAATCTATGGTGGAAAAAAACGGTTAGATTTATTAATTTATCAGCTGCTGATGAAAATAAATCATTGAATGTGATTTTTAAGCATAATACGGTATAGACTTACTTAAACGTACGTAGTAGTCTAATGGAGAATGAAAAAGAAGCCACATCAAGATCATAAACAATTCACGTGTACGTCTTAAGCGGCGTGGAATGAATTAAAGTGATGCTTTTAAAGAATAAAGGACAAAGGCATTTGCGCAATGCTACAGAAAGGGTAGAATCCAGACACTAAATTACTCTAATCTGTAAATTGTTGGCATCTTTGCCAAACAGTGGGGACATTTAACGGGAGTGTTGAATGTATTTTTGTTTTAATGTGTATGCACCAGACAAATATTGGTTAAACAGATTTAATGACTCGATGACTGCAAGATCAATCGATAAAACGGGATAAAGACAGTCTCCCATCGTTCTGTGTTTGCAAGGATTTATGAACGCTCCCCAATGGCGCGTAAACCACAGCAACATATTGAAAAACAAACTTCACAAACGAAACAAATTCTTCATGACAAGATGTAGCATACTAATAGACATACTTGAAATGTATTCGTCGCTGTCAGAAAGACGGACATAGCCCAGTTCATTTAAATAGACGACGACGACTCAAATTTGCCTCAATTCACGACGATTACTATGCACTGTCAAAATTAATGACGATATCCACATCGGTTTACATTGTGTTGTAGACTATAGAAGTCCGAATCTTCGTGCTTTATTATTAAACACAGACGCGTAGATTGTAACAGACATCAACACAAACACACGACGCGGAAGGAAGGACGATCCTGGTTATATCCCCCACACAATGCCTCACACTGCCCTGTTTTTTTGATAGAACAACCAACGTCCGTCCAATTTACAGAAAATACGTAGTAAAAATAGATTGATAATCTAAATGTATGTTATATATTCATATTACTGTAGTAATACGACGCGGTTAAGGCAAAGGACACATGCGTATATTCGATATTGCTATGTGTCACACACGGGTTGGGCCTGATGTGTTCGGTTGTTTTCCTCTGTGCCGATTGAGGCCTCGCTGAAACCACGGCCCCCAGTGAAGCAATGCATTTGTGCACACACTGCAGGCACGGGCTGTTCATTCCACACACTTACCGGGTCCGAGCGCTTCCATGGCCGAGGGCTCTCTCTCCGTCTCTGTCCCGGCCTGGCGGCTCCGTACCGACACTGAAATTGGGGGCGGTATCTCGAAGCTTAGAGTGGCTAATTTAAGAAAGAGATATATATGCGTATGTCCAGTGGGCTCGAGGATGTGATGTCTTCTGAATGATTTAAAGCAGATCCTGGGGATTTGTAAATGAGCATGCGCTGGCAAACATTGTGATGTCTCTTTGCGCATGCGCACACTGATGACTGGAGCATAGCGCTATAGACTCGGGTGGGGAGGCATTGACTTTAGCCGTGTTTGCAAAGCTACAAAAAGTGGCTTGCGTTGCGGCAGGCAAACAAACAGCTAAAGTCGCTTTGCTAATTTTGTTTGGCTCGCCCCTGCGGAAACTATATACTTCGCTTTGAGCATACCTTTCTTAACGACTGACGACACGTAGAAGGCAATTGTAGATCAATCTAAGATCATATTTGCTGTCAATATTCTCTGGCTGTTTTTGGACAATTGAAGTCTGCGAAAGAGCTACATGTTTACGCCTTGCTGAGAGGAATGAGCTCAGATGATTGACTTCTGTTTTGGAGAGAAAAATATTAGATTTGACCTGTTTTTCTGTTATCTGTGATCCCGAGGTTGTTAATGTTTGATATGGCTTATAGAAACCTATGTCCGCTAAGACAATATATTCAAAGAGTGATTTTATTCATATTTGTGCAGGAGTACAGGCCTTTTGAGGCAATGAATTCAAAGGGGGATATTGGCTATTACATTTTCCACAGTGTCTGTTGTGCTTGTGTGTTGTGAATGTACATCTTTGTTTGTAGTCTGAATGCGTGTGTATGTGTGTCGGTTTGTTTTGGTAAGTTTCGTCCGTGTGTGTTTGTGTGGTGAGAGGGACTTAACTTATACATATCTTGTTACTGTAACCAGCCTGTGATTCACAGAGAACATTCTGTAAGAAGTTTTCAGTTTTGTCATTTTTTATGAAAGATGATTTTAGCTACCACTACTTACTTTAGCTGTGTGAACCTTTTTTGTTGTTGTTAATACAGTTGCACAGAATGTATGGAAAGTAGGATTTGTGCAGAACTGTGTGCAGTTGACCCGTCATTCTCTTAATGAGTGTTTACCGCCCTCTAGTGGCGATGACAACTCAGTGTCACTGGAGTTTTACTCAAACAGAAGCCAAAAAGAGGTTTCCAAATAAGACATAATAATATTATCAATAAAACAAATCTATACTTGTTTAGCATTACAAATGACATATACATAAGTAAGTTAATTTTATATCATCTTTACATCACTTTTTATGGTAGTGAATTTCCTCTCTCCTTCAGATGAGAGCTGACGAAGGAACTTGTGTAAGGTTCTGAAGTCAGTCTGACCGGGTAAGATGGTTCTAGTAATGGCGACCACGACGTCAAATCCTTCTGTAAATTCTACAGGGCGATGGTTCGGTTGCCCAGGCCCGACTATGCTTCCAGATTAGGTATCAGCGATGCCTCAGGTTACTCCTCCTCCTGGAGATCAGCTGCACACATTTACAGATGAAAAACAAATGAAGATCCAATTTTATGTTTATTCTTATTTTAATGGCCATTACTGTCTTGTCCTTCATGACCGGTACATGTGATTTACCCTCCAGTCCTGTGAGGAAAGTTCTTGTGCTGTGCTGGAGTTGAACTGGGACCAAGTCTGGACCTCAGCTTCCTGCCCAAGATGACAGACGGATGCACTCAGGGACACATCAGACAGGCAGTTTGTGCTGCCATTTCATTCTCTGGTTTATTCACATTCAAAATTCATCCATCCATCCATTAACAATACCCCTTATTCTATGCAGGATTGCGGCAGGGCCGGAGCCTATCCCAGCCGACATGGCGGGGTACACCTTGGATGGGTCGCCGGTCCATCACAGGGCTCACACTCATAATGTGTTGAATCAATGAATAGATTGTTAATGATAAATAGTTTTTATCAGTAAATGTTTTAAATCTATGAATGTGAGCGTGTTCAAAACAAACTGAGACTAACCCTGTTGTTCAATAAGTGTGTGCATGTGTGTGTGTGTGTGTGTGTGTGTTATGTTCTAAACCTTTATGAAGGTGAGGGTAGTACGCCAACGTAAGAGGACCCAGTCGGCCTCCAGATCGCTCAGTGCTGCAGGGTACGCCCCCACCCCCACACTTCAAGACGCTGTGTGTGAGGAGGAGGAGGCTTTCATGGTTAAATTAATACAATCCATTTTTAACATTGCCGATACAACGATGTTAAGCTCTGTGAGATTCTGTGTTCAAATTGATGGAAATGCCCTTAAGGTTCTCATAATGAAAAGTATTGGTCAGGCCATGACCAGTGTGTTATTTAGTGGTCGGAGTGATAATGTGTTAAACTTGGTTTGATTTTATTTTTAAGGAGGAAGAGCACAGTTTATCAATAGTTGTATAATAATAATAATAATAATAATAATAATAGTATTAATTGAACTTTGTTTTATACAGTAGTGACATGTGTCACTAAAATCAGGTTTAGTGTCACCAACAATCATTTAAATCACCCACAGTACATCCGGGAAGTATTCATAGCGCTTCACTTTTTCCTAATTTTATGTTACAACCTTATTCAAAAATGTATTTAAAAAAATCTTAAATTTTGCATACAGTACACCATAATGACAATGCAGAGAGATTTTTGCTAATTAAAAAAAAAAACAACTATGAAATTGCATTTTTATTAGGATTCACAGCCTTGAACCTGCTCTTTACTTTGTTGATACGCCTTTGGCAGCAATTAAAGCCCAGAGTCCTTTTGAATATGCTGCCACAACCCTGGCACACCTATCTTTAAGAAGTTCCGTCTCTGCAGCAATCCACCAATCAGGTATGGCAGAGTGGCCAGCCGGAATCCCAGTAAAGGCTGAATGACCGCATGTGGTGGATTGCTGCAGAGGTGGAATTCCTTCTATAGACAGGTGTGTGCCTTTCCAAATCATGTCCAATCAAATGAAATTATCACAAGTGGACTCTGATTAAGCTGTAGAAGCATCTCAAGGATCAACAGTGGAAACAGAATGCACCTGGCCTCAATTTTGAGCTTCATGGCTTAAAAGGCTGAAGCCAGTTCTTTTTTTTACCCTTCCTTACAGTGTATTGTGTGTATACTTTTGAGGAAAACATTTATTTAATTTTGATAACATTTTGGAGAAAGGCTGTTACATAAGAAAATGTGGAATAAGCGGAGCGCTGAGAATATATTCCAGATGCACTGTATTTTTAGTTTTAAGTAAGCGCAATTTAATTAAAAAAAAAAAAGATTTTCAGGCAATGTATGGATATAACCAACCACATGTGGGCGCTTTTGTATCATTCTTGCATGAATCCAGTCTCCTTAGATGTTTTTATTGTGACGATGTTGGTGATCTGAGTGGTTTAGCAGGGCACATTTCTCCGGGGTGGAGCAGCAACATTAAAATGTGGGGCTCCTAGGGGTGGAATGTGTCCAACCCCAACCACCACGGACGCAGTCTGCACAACATGCAAATCAAAAATGATTTCCATACATTTCCACATTGTCCTCACCACCACATGTAAATTATACTGCTTTTCAGTCTATTTTGGGGGAGACGTGCAGACCTGATGTATTTTCTTTTGGTGTAAGAACGTTCATTTTGAATAATTAGCTAATTCAAATGAATTCAATGCATAATCTATCGTACACTTAAATACTCTAAAAGACTTATGAGGCAAAACACCCCTGTTTACAGAACCCAAACATAGACTGTTCAGAAGACTAGCAAAACGTATTGCATGTTCACTAGGCTGATTGTTGACATCATGTCAAGGAGGTTCTTGGTGTGGAAACATTTGTTTAAAGAAGAGGAAAAACAATGCAAAATGGACTTGAGACGTGAGAATTTACTCATCATGGGTCAGTAGCAACATCTTGCTCGTGATTTGCTTTCTAGAAGAATTCTCATAAGCTTTGGTTTCAAGTGTGTCTTTGGAAAATCTCGGTGTCTAGGGCTTAATGGCCCTAACGCTTGCCCCTAACCCTTCATCTCAAGAGAATTGGCACACCCCACTACCTATGCGTGAACGTGCAAAGTGGAGGGTTATGGCTGAGGGTTGGGGCCAGGGGGTGTAAAATAGGCAGTGGGGTTAGGCCTATAGCAGTGGCTCCGTCATAAAAGAGGGGTGGGTGGGTTTTACGCATGACTGAGTGGGCTGATAGGCTGTGAGCCAGGCTTTGTGACGGGGAGGAGGGGGTGAGCCGGGGCGAGCCAGGGTGGTGGGACAATAGACTCGGCGGGACACTATTATCATTGGTGTGTTACACACAGTCTCCTGAGCAGCGCGACCGCTCTGACAAACCCACACCGGAGTCTGGTGGACGGAGCAGGACACACACCGTTTCTCTTCTTCTCTTCTTTTTTAACCTGTGTTTTTTGACGTAGTTCCTTTTGTGGTGTGAGCTCTCAACACATGGTTGGTTCAAACTCTGCTTATCTGACATGAGAATTGGAAATAGATCTTTTTTTTTCTTTCTCTTTTCTGGAATGTGTGTATTACACTTGTGTTTCCAAGACTGGGACCATCTGTAATTTGTGCATGAGAACATTTTGACAACTCACGTGGACTCTACAATGATGCTGAAGAAAGTGCGATTTAAGGTAGGCAAAGAGCTTCACTTTCACGTTCTGTTGTTCCTTTTTGGACTGTATATCTTAAATGATTGAAGTAGTTCCTTCTTAGAAATGAATGGTACGCACCAACATGCATCTTACATCATTGCTAAGAAACACTGCAAGTTCAAAGATTAAATGACTTTACTCTTCTTTGGCTCAGTTGCAGTTATGTCCAAATAAGGAATAAGCAGCGTTTCACAGTGATTCAGATAGCACTCTACATTACCCCTCCTCAATTTGTTCCGGGACTCACTCATTAGTCACTTCTTCCTCCCACTCCAATCCTTTAGACCTGTGAAGGGGACTCCAACAACAAGAACCCTAACAGGGTGATTCTTTGTCCACATTCCCCTGAGGTCTGTTGGCTACAGTTGGAATGCGGTGTTTGCACTGTGAGATTAACACCGGCACTCTGCAGAGATATAAAGGGCACGCCGTGGCGATGGCAGAGAGAGATACGCAGCCCCTAATAGCCACGGTGTAGCGCGTTCTAGACTGTATCACACTCCCGCATGTTCCGCCAGATACCTCACGCTATTATTACCTGTGTGTGCTTCAGGCGATCTGTTTAGGACAGGTAGTGAAATTAAATCATGACATTGGTGTTCAAACCAATCTTTGAAGTAACAACATTCGAGTACCACAGAAGGTCACATACATTGAGTGGTGCCAAATCTGGTGTACGGCATTCATTTAGAGATCATAGGGCCAGTTTAGGAGATCCCCTGAGTCACTGACCAGTGGGTCAGGCTGGGAGAGGACCTGAGTTAGTGCCCTGACCAGTCACTGACAGTTCATTTGGAGTCGGTCTGTGTGTCCTGTGTGTGAGCAAAACGGAATATATGTTGGGGGAGCAAGTTTGGCGCAAATTGGCTGTCGTGATATCACTCAGATTGATTGTAGTGATTGACAGCTGTCGGTCCATTGTTGGTTCTGTGGTATTAATCAATGACTTAATTGTGTAAAGCGCTTTGAGTGTCTTGAGAGGTGCTAAAATCAATATCAAATGAATCATTATTATCAGTGGCCAGTGGGCAAGGCTGGGTCCTGCTGCTGGGGACAGAATCCTGCTCTGACTGAGCCTGGGTTCAAAAAAGGGGAAGCGTCTGCTGCTTGGGTCAACGTAGCGACACGGAGATGATAAGTACACAGCGCCCACTCTCAGCACAGGCCCTGACTGGGAACAGGAAGATACAAGGGTCAAGTCAAGTAACATATGTATCTCAGGCACATTTTAAAACAACTCAGATTGACCAAAGTGCGGGGCTGAGATGGTGGGGCTGCTGACCCGAAGCACAGTAGCTGGGTGCCCCACTGGTCTGGGGTTAGATGTGACAGCGTGGTAAAGAAGGTAGCCTCCTCTTCAGATGAAACTTCTTGTTTGGTGCTGCTCTGTGAATATTGAGGCCTGTTGTAAGTGTCTAACTCCAGCTCCAGGTCAAACTGACTGTGGTGTATACTGATCACCGTGTCATCTGCAAGATGAAGCCTTAAGTGCCAGATGGGCTTAAGGCTGTATTTATGTGTGTGTGTGTGTGTGTGTGTGTGCGTGTGTGCGTGTGTGCACCTGTGTGTTCGTAATTATTTGTAAATTAGTACAGACGATCATCTGTTCATAGTTTGAGCGAGGTGAGCAGGCTGGCTCTTTGGAGGTCATCCATCTTGTCGTCTGTCACACGGCTGCCAGTTAGCCTCATTTGTTCCCTCATCAAACCTGATGCTTTCCCAGAGAGGAGACAGGGTGTGTGTGTGTGTGTGTGTGTGTGTGTGTGTGTGTGTGTGTGTGTAGGTGTGCGTGTGTGTGTTGATGGCATATAAAGAAGGAAAAAGAGGTGAGTGAAAGAAAAGGTAGAGACACCGGAAAAGGGGAAATTGTCCGCATTCTGTGGGACCGTGTGGAATTTCCTTTGCGTGACTCCTCAGACAGTGGCATTGCTGTTGTGCATGAGAGCACCCTATGTCCGAGCAAAACAGAGCCGTCAGCAGACCTTGTCGGGGTGAGGCCTCCTCTCATAGACACGCAAGATGTGACGGAGCCCAAGCTAAAGTAATACCTGCTTTCCTGTTCAACCTTACACAGCAGTTAGGCCTTTGTTTGTTTTTAGTTGTGTCACATTGCATTTGGTTTAACCTATATTTATGTAACATGAATAAATACAATTATAAATGTACATTTTGGGCGGCACGGTGGCGCAGTGGTTAGCACTGTTGCCTCACAGTAAGAAGGTCCTGAGTTCGAATCCCACCTGAGGGCCTTTCTGTGTGGAGTTTGCATGTTCTCCCCGTGTTA